>MU150285.1:49245-62691 GCA_015584075.1 Collybia nuda
ACAATTCAATCATTATGTATATAAGTCGTATACTGTACATAAAAATATCTATCTACTTTGTCGATCCCTTTCCAACCCGCTGCTTTTGTCAACAGTCTGGGATCCTATATTCAATTTATACACAATTTATGTAGGTACATCTCTCGGCTATCGAGAATTATATTACATGCCAGTGGCAGCTCGACGGTATCCTGGCCTTGGACAGTTGATATTTGTACACCAAAAGCGCTGGTTTTCACGCACGAGCTGCTGATGGTACGTGAGGGGGTAAGAGAAGATTGTGTTTAGCAATAATGACGTCCCAGAGTTGGGCCAGTTCCCCAGTCGGGGATTTATCGTCCTCTTTAATTCGCTTGATATCATGGAAAAAACTACTGCCTTCCTCGCCTGGCGCTACACCTTGCGGGATATCCTCCATATCTGGAAAATTGAAGAAGGCGACAATCGATGTTTTCCGCTGCTCTTTGCCGATACTCACGTCGTGGAAGGTCGGAAGGTACGACCCCTTCGACCATCTGTACAGTGTAGACCCACCCATTAGAATGGAACCTTCAAAGCCGGGTTCGCGATATGTTCCATCAAAATCATACACTCCTAAGCCCGGCCCATCGGTAATGAGGGCGGAGAGTAAGTTCCCGTCGGGATGAAGACCGATTCCTCCCGGGTTTCCTGCGTGGGCGACGTACTTGATAATTCGATATCTCACAGTGCAACGCTGGATCATTTCCGCTCCTAACCCGATAGCACGACTGCAGGAAACAAGAGTACTGTCGAGAACCTGTTTCAAGTACTCAAGCGAGTCCTTGACCCTCGCATCTTGTAATGCTGCCAGGCCTGAGAGACCGTCTTTGAGGTCACCATCGAACCTGGAAATCTCGTCTTCGGTGCAAAGAAAAGGATGGGCAATACCCTTGGACGCAAACCAGCACGATTTGCGCCAAACTACTCTCTTATCAGTACCTTCGTATGACAGTGCGGGTTCGAAGTGGCCCAAGTAGTCACCAAGGTCTTTCATTGCATTCATAACCCGTTTCTGTTGGGCGGAGTCCCAACTAAAAACATACTCCTTCCCCTCTTGAAATGCGGCAAGAATGTCGGAAAGACGCTGGGATACACGAGGGAGATATTGGAGTGGAGAGCCGTCGCGGAGCAGCGAGACGATGTTTGGATTGGAGAGCGATGTTAGCCCAAACGAGATCAGTTCCCCGGCCTGACTAGACGCGCTCAATGCGGCCTCAGGGGTGTACCCATTGGAGGATATAAACTGCGTGTTGTAACCCACCGTTGTGCCTACAGACTTGGGCATCAACGCATTACGAAAAGCGTCCAGAGATTCGCTGCTAGAATATTCGAAGTCCTCGAACATGGTGCTATTGATGCAGTGCACAAACGCGAACGAAGGATAGTTGCGTTTAATATCTTCAATGATTGATATATAGAACTGGAAAAGGTTCGATGCACGGCTGCCGTTCACGGAAGCAAAGGGAGAGAAGCGGACGCCTAGGCGCTCTGCCGGAATGGCGGACACAACAGCCTTGAGGACATCAAAAAACTTGCTTGAACCTTGAGCTTGGGCCTCGCTATTAAGAAGAATGTTTTGCAAAACAGAACCTTGGGCTAGAAAAACCGGAACGGTTGATAAAGTACCATGATTCATTCGTCTTGTGCTTACAAGCATCCAGTTCAATCCCATCATAGCCGCACGACACTGCTTCAGCGATTCGTTTTCGTAGGGACTCGATCAGGCCTTCAACGGGACCATCACAGGCGTCCACTGGACAACAAATTCAGCGTGGAACGGACCACACAAAATTGGGCTCACCTAAACAGAATACTATACCTTTGGATTCGTGAACGATTTCTGCAATACGCTCTTGAGTTGATTTATTGGAAAATGTGTCATCAAATGGGACAATAACCAGCCCGCCTTGGGTCGTACACCTGCCGTCTGAGGAGCCCGATCAGCATATGTGCAGAGGTGATTATGTACAGAGAATACCCACAGAAATCTTGGACCTCTGTTACACAATGTGTATGAGAATGAAACGGTGGGCTGATAACGACACGGTGCTGAAGCTCGAAGGGCCCAAGTCTTGTGGGAGTAAGGAGGGAAGCTGTGGAAGGCTGCAGGGGCATGGGGGGTAAAAACTGCTAACCTGTTCTTGTTCGACAAAAAATTATATACTTGATTGAACGAATACCAAGGCACGGTCTTAGATTCTGGAACGGAAATCATGGAAGGGATCACATCGATAGAAGGTAACCCAATGGAGACATTTCAATTTTAGCTGTCAAGTGAGATTAGATGCAAGTATCGGTAACGTACGTGAGGGTTTATATATATAGGTCCTGGACGTATGTCGTCACTCCCCTGATATCGTTCACCCAGCGTTGACATTTTGAATTTTATCTCCTAAGTGATGCAACACTGCTATCACAATCTTACTCAGTGATGGTCAGATTTTTCACTACATATGTGCGTCACTTATATAATATGTGCTCTCACCTATGTTTTTGATCGCTGTAGAATGGTGATGAGACATAGTCTCCCATGATAGTGTACTATAAGGACCTTACAAGTGGGCGTCAAAGCCCTCGAAACCCCGATGTCGGGTCGTTCAAATGTCCGACATTTCATCTGTCCAAGATTTAGAAAAATGAACGTGAGGAATGCTCAGCATCCATTTTTCTTCGGTTGTTGAGCGTCCCGGGTGCGGTCGCGATTATCAACACCTTTCTAGAACATCAGCGTTACCAAATATTGGTCGTTTGACCCTGGTGCTGTAACGGGTCGCGATTGCCGCGAAGTTGGAGAAAATGGAAGGAGGAAGGTAGATTTGTTGCCTGATTTAGCCTGAGCACCGGTTTGTGATCCTCATATATACGTTTTCCAAGTCTTGCTCCTCGGTCCACGCTCAAAAACCTATACTTCAATCCACCAAATCGTTTCTTCTCGCATCCCGTTCGTTCATAGTAATCCGACTGAGTCCTGTGTGGTTATCTTTGTTGCCATAAATAACTATTGTAGCGACTCGCAATGGCTGCGTCCTACGAAGGTCCTAAAGGGCCCAATAGGGAGCAGTGTGGTAAGTCTTTCGAGGATTTAGTTATTGCAGCAAAGTTCTAATGGCAGTGCGTTGAAGTCCAAGTGACTCAAGCCACTTTTGATTGTATAATTTTTTATAGATGGTACACTCGTGATGGGAAGCGAGAGCGCGGTCGTGCTATGGCTCGGCTGATTGCTGCCATTTTAGAGGCTTTGGGCGTGACTGTGTGGCTTGACCAGCACCAAATGAGCAGAGACACGACTCGAGATCAAGTTCTAGACGGTATCAGCAAGGCATTCCAGCGTGTGCGATACGTGATTATTCTAGCAGCGCCAGGCGATTGGGATCGTTTCGTAAACAGAGACGATATTCACCATTGGGAGTGGGAAATCAGTCTGAAGAGTGGTGAGTAAAAACATTAATCACAGTTATGGATAGAATAGCCCACTATCGCTTAGGAAAACCGGTTTGGGTGCTCCAGCACGAAGTTTGTCCTGAAATTGGTCTTCGCCCAGTTGACCTCGCAGACGAACTATCATTCTTCAGTAATTTACTTGCAGACCTTGTTTTGAAAAGAAGTATACAAATACGCACCATAACAACACTAGTAGAGGACCTTTATGTCACGCTAGTGGATATATGTAGTATTACACAGAGGAAGGGTAGAATAACAGTTCAACCTAATGATGTTTTGTGAACAGAAGTTAAATTAGATGCAGGGTTTCAATCAACAAATTTCTTTAGAAACTGATCCAAATCCATCCCACACTCAGCATCAACATCCCAGCTCCTCCACATCCTCTCGCATAACTCATTGAAGTTTGCCCGAACGGCCTGACCTTCCTCTCCCTTGAGTTTCATCACAGCTCCCTCGACCTCTTTCCGCACAGCATCCACAGTAAAGGTGGGTACGTACCCCGTATTTTGAAAGCGAAGCAGTGGCTTTATACCTTGTTCGCCTGAGCGTACTTCGATGAGCTCGAACGCGGCCTTATGTGTGATTCCAAGTTGAGCAGCATTCATAGGCTGATCAGCACTTATGGGCCAGAAAATTCTGTCATAGAGATGAATCAGATTTTCCCCATGTTATTGAGGGAATAGTACTGACAGTGGCACCTTATACAAGAACGACTCTTGAATACCGTTCCAACCACCATGGGTTATAAACCACCCCGTTGCCTCATGTCCCAGAATCATCTCCTGGGGACACCATTGCATCGTCATTCCAAGTCCGCTTTCTTGAATGAGTATTCTTAAGTCCTCTGACAGAGTAGCTATTGGTTGAGGAGATGGATGAGAAAAGAAGAAGGGGATCTGGTGTGAGATCAACGTTTCGATGAGGACTTGGAGTTTTTCAGGTTGTGGAGGATGGGAAAATGTTCCGAAAGATATCTGTGATGTGGCCAAGAAAGTGAGCAAGTACGCGTTGGTCAAGGATGAAGAATATACATAGACCAACGATTGAGGACCAAATTTTCCCTTAACAGAGTCTAGGAACCGTATTGTCCTCTCGTTTTCATCATTGTCGTCCGTCTTTTCCTCGGGTATAGAGTTGGGAAGGGCCAAAGGTGCCATTGCGTACGCATTTTTTCCCATCTGTTCGAACCATTTCTTCATCGCGTGCATGGTTTCTCCTTCATATACTGAATTGGACACAATTATAATCCCATCACCTTCCCGCATATATACTCCGCCCACACCGACCATTTTCCCTTCAGGAACAAGGCGCTAGTTGAAATATTTCAATAATCAGGAGAAAAAACACTGATTGACGTTTCTACTCACGAGTTGTGGCCAGAATTCGTGGGCGTACATGGGTGGTGCACCAGGGATCGTTACCTTCTTTAGTTCGCTAAGTTGAATATTGGGAAACTGCGCACCATGTTCAACTTAAACTTTGTTTGAGACGTGGACGTGCTTACCAGCTTGATTTCGGCTTCACCTCCCGCCCCAGAATCCGCCCCGGCAAGCTTTCCAGAAAGCAACATCTTGATTTTCTTCCTTCCCTCGTCACTCTCTAGCTCTGTCGGGCCATTTCCGCCGAGAACCTGAGGACCGATATGGTGTAAAAGTGTTGCAATTGGTGCAGTAACCCATGATATTATTGGGACTTCCTTTTGGGACGTAGTGCGGATGGCTTCGAATGCATATCCTGCATAGGGCTGCAGAGATTCAGTCAAGTATCAACAATTATAGTGCGTAGTGTGATTTGGAATTAGAACGTACATCGACAACAGCCACCGCAGGTCGTGGTAGTTTACGGAACGTCTGACCTGAGCTCTTGCAGGTTATGCCTTGCTCGGATTCGTTGTACAATGCGCAGTAGACAGGGGAAAATTCAGATAGAGGTTTAACCAAATTGGAAATTGGGCCTGTGATATCTATAACACTAAGCAGTGCAGTGAAAGTCCATCGTTGGTCAGTGTATGAGAGGGATCTTGATTATGTACTTAATCCGAGACTTAAGACGCTCCCATTCTTCCTTCTCCACCTTCGTTTCGAACTCGTCTGTAATCTTGTGATACATCACCCCTGTGGTAATAAGTGATAGGATAACGTTGGGACGAGCTCTGACGAGAACCATGGCGAATGCTACGAGAGGTTTGTTATGTCCTGCCAAGTATTATTCGTTCAGTTCAACATCTCAGGATACAGATTGCGTAGAACGCATATTATGATGATGTGACAATTACTCACCCCAGAATGGAGGTGCATGAAGAATAATGTGTTTCGATGTTAATACAGACGTTTCCAGGGCTGCCATTACTTGCAGAAGAAATTTGGTGTTCGAAGACGCGGAAATTTACGCCTTTAAATGTGAATGAAGCGCTACGGCATTGTCGGTTTTTCGAGCCTTGTGTGTCCATGCTGTCTGTCTCCTGATGACCGTTTGGAGTAAAACATTTTTGGAAGTCGAACGGTGGTCACACGGTCGCGCTACCGTAATAGAACCTGCCCTAAACTAGAGTCGATCGGCCATAAAAAAAACGAAAAGAAAATATTTTACACGCAGTCCCCATGTTTTACGGCCGCCCGTCTCGCCGTCGAGGACAAGAAGTCTTTCCAGAACCAGGGTGAGCTTGATCACATTAATTTCATATTTGCCTCTCTGGTCATCTTCCTGTGATGAGATTTCAAATCTTTTCAGTTATCCCTGTCTTAAAATTTATGTCGAGACTATGAAAATCTGATCCTCTTCATTCAACCCCATTTCTCATTACGAGTTTACTCATTTCTTTTTCAGGCCCTTGTATGTGTATACCTAATACCTTTCGTATCGCGCTAGAAGTTTAGGCCAGGGTGAACTGGTAAGCATCTACTTTCTATGTACCTGTTGCCCGTTGTGCGCGACAAGTGATGAGATTCATACCTTTTTCAGTTATCCCTGTCTTAATGATTCTGTCGAGATTTTGAAAATCTGATATTCTTTTCTATCGACTCCATCACCCGCTCGTTTTTCTGATATAACTTCTCTCCCCAGGGTGATACTCGCGTGAATACTGGTGGATTATGGTTGGGACAGGTAAGTACCGCAAATCACCGGGTGCATAGCTCGAGCACCTCTTGTCCCTCGTCGAGGACTGTGCTATCCTGTGTCGTTCTCGTCCATGTTCCCAATACACCCATTTGAAGCAACGTCCACGTCGTCGTCCGTCCATTAAGTCAAGATTTGAGATTTTGCTTAAAAAAGAGCCATGTACTCCATCAGAATTCTAAGCTTGGGAGTAATCTTTGAGGTAGTATCTTGTAAGCCATCCTATTATGGGCGAAGAACCGGATTTTGCCTACCCACCTTTCATTCAACATCAATGTTGAACACATCCATTCGTGAAGTAATAAGGAAATCCGCTGGTGTATTGACATCGGCTACGGTGATCTTCATCTATATTGACTGAAATTGCGACAGGCCGATTTGCGATATTCAAAAAATAACAACCCCAAACCAAGCTCTTTTATTCGACGGATAGGTGGTGTACCTGCCATTCTATTATCGAGTCTCCGCTGATCAGATCCCTGCTTTCCCACATCGATGTCTCCTTTGGTGCCATGGGACACTCAACACAACTTGTGCATCTATAATTAGAATCAATTTCCTTGGCATAATTGTGGGCACTAAATCCATTTCTTCCTCCCAGGTTTGCATTACACAAATTTCAACTTCATTCACTCTTCGAGAAATCCTAGTCGACACTTGATTTATTTACCCCCATTCCCTAAACCACAACGAGCGTCAACAAAACGGATCTAAGTATAGATCTCGGTCAGAGCAAGCTCGTGACATGTTTACATAAATTCAGGACAGCGAATCCGAAGGTTGCTGATTATCTTTTTTTCATCCAACCATCATCCATCCAACCGCGAAAAAAATGTCAATCGGTACTCTCTGGACCACTCCCGGCCAGTCTAAAGGCAAAACTGTACGTTTATGATTCGATTATAATTTCTGTTAGGTCCTGAGCGCTGTACCACTAGATCAGGGCTGCCGCCGCCTGGGGCGGTTTATCGATCGACCTCCCTACCGAATATGTTCACCACACAGATAACAAGAAGCCTGAGTTTCTGAATAAGTTCCCCCATGGAAGGATCCCTGCATTCGAGGGGAAGGATGGATTTTTGCTCTACGAAGGCGCTGCCATTGCTCGTTATGGTACGTTTTTCTGTCGATAGTACCATCGATCATGGGGGTGGACTGTGCATCGCGATCCTATTCAAATATGTGTACTTTCTATTTACCTCACCCTACCGTTTCCGGATCCGTGTGTTCTGTATACTAAATTCTCTTTAGTCGCTGGTCTCTCTCCCAACTCCGGGCTCTTGGGCGGCAATGCCAAAGAAGCTGGTCTCGTGGACCAATGGGCACATTTGGTAGAGGAGGAGGTTGGCATGTACTCGGATTTGATCTTCCATCTCATTAAAGGTGTTTTGACTCCGTATGCCAAGCCCGTAAGTATAATGCCTTGGCCCAAATCGCATTCTAATTTTAACATTTGTAATAGATACAAACATCTTTCCACGAGCGTCAACTCAGGGCACTAAAGAACATCGACGCTCACTTGGCGACACGCACTTTCTTGGTCGGCGAACGCATTACTCTGGCTGACATCTCTGTTGCATCCCAAGTCCAACGTGCAGCCCAACTGACACTCGATCCTGCTGCTCGCGCCCAAATCCCCAATGTTATCCGACACATGGAGACCATTGTCAATCAACCAAAGCTTAAGGGAATCTATGACCCTACTGTGTACGCCGAGAAGCTCCCTCAATTCGTTGCTCCTCCAAAAGAGAAGAAGGAGGCTAAGCCTCCAGCACCCGCCGCGCCCAAGGCAGCGAAGGCACCAAAGGCAAAAGACGCTGATGATGATGACGATGACGAGCCTGCTGTGGCTGCGGAGCCCAAAGTCCGCAACCCCCTTGATGACCTCCCAAAGTCGACATTTAATTTGGAAGACTGGAAGCGAGCCTGGTCAAACAAAGATACCCGCGGACCAGATGGTGCACTGGAATGGTTCTACCAAAAGTACTTATGATCTTCAAACTATACTTTTATTTCTGACCGCGTTTTTCCCTTAGCTTCGACAAAGAGGGCTTCTCCCTCTGGCGTGTTGATTTCAAATATAACGATGAATTAACACAGACGTATATGTCCTCCAACCAGATCACCGGTTTCTTCAACCGACTAGAGGCATCACGGAAATACGCCTTCGGATCCATGGGTGTTCTCGGTGTTGCCAATGACTCGAGGATCGCGGGTACGTTCATTCTTCGTGGGCAAGAGGCAGGCACTGTCGTCAACGTAGCACCCGATTGGGAGTCATACTCTTACGTGAAGCTCGATGTCTCCAAAGACGAGGACAAGGCGTTCTTCGAGGCTGCTCTTGCTTGGGATCTAGAAATCGACGGAAAGAAGTGGGTTGAAGGGTCCGGGAAGTCCGTGAGTACTATTTATGTCGTGGTTCACTTCAGGTTTTTGAAATATCTTATCGCAGCTCAAGTAAATACGGTGGATAATGATTATGTTTCTTTGTATGTAATATCGTCTTTTCCGACATTTCTTGTTCGCTAATTAGTTATCAGAAATGTTACTACTTTGTGATAGAGGTCGTGAAACGATACCATCGATACCATCGCTTCCAAAATAACCAGTCCCTCACTTTTATCCTCATCTACGTATGTATACGATGAAATATATCCTCGCTTTGACCTCTATTATTCTTTTCTGAAATTTTACGTCCTTTGGCTCTACTTCTTTATGCGTACCCAGCGATCCAAACTCAGCGTCACTAATGAATACAACACTCAAACCTCGGCGCGTCCAGAGCAAGCCAGCCGTTGTCAGGCGCTCTCAACACGATTAGATAAGCGCTGAAGCTGATCGATCGACGTGACTTATCACACGTAACAGATTGTGACACAAGCACAAAAATTTAAATCGCCCATCTCCCGATATCTCTCCTCTAACGCTTACTTTTCTTCTTAAAAAATGTCTAACACGCTTTGGACCATCCCTATGCAAGCGCCTGGTAAAACCGTGAGCATGACACGACTGCGATGTCTCCAAAAATCTCAATTATCATCTATGATTATAGGTCAGGGCCACGGCTGCACTGGCAGGTATCAAGGTCGACCTTCCTGCAGAGTATGTCCATTTTACGGATAACAAGAAGCCTGAGTTCCTGGCAAAGTTTCCTCATGGAAAAATCCCTGCATTTGAGGGAGCGGATGGTGTCAAAATCTTCGAGGGTTCTGCTATCGCTCGTTATAGTGAGTCACCATCAGCCATCTAATCGATCTGGCACATCACTCTCCTCGAAATCTTTAAAATACCTTCAACATATCGATCCTATTTTAATACAGCCATTTGGATGAACGATGTGCCTGTAGAAGATTGAAGCCTTATTCGCTCACCCTTTATTCCCCAGTCGCTGCCCTAGCACCCAACTCTGGCCTCCTCGGTGGAGATCTCGTTGATTCAGCCCATGTTGACCAATGGGTCCACTTGGCTGACACCGAGGTCGATATGTACACAATGCTTATCACACAGATGGTTCGGGGTGTGATCGCCCCTTATAACAAGCCCGTAAGTGGATTCCTGAAGAAGCTGCACCCTCTACCTACCTCTCGCCCCAGATCCACACAGTATTCTCTGAACGCCAACTCCGCACACTCAAGACCCTTGATGAGCATCTCGCAACACGCACGTACTTTGTTGGCGAGCGTATCACCATGGCCGATCTTTCTATCGCCTCGTCCGTGCAGCGTGCAGCTGGAATGACTATCGACACCGCCGTGCGCGCCCAGATCCCCAACCTCATCCGCCACCTCGAGACCATCACAAACCACCCTCAGCTCGCTGCCATTTATGGTGTAACCCCCTCCATTGAGAAGGCTCTGCAATACGTCCCTCCCTCCAAGGGTGCCAAGTCCTCCGGTGGATGCGGTCCCGCCAAGGTCGAGAAAGTTGAGAAGAAGCCCACCCCTGCCAAGAATGATGACGACGACGACGATGACAGGCCACCTCCTCCCCCAAAGGTCCACAATCCCCTCGACGACCTCCCAAAATCAGCCTTCAACCTCGAGGACTGGAAACGTGCTTACTCCAACAAAGAGACCCGCGGTCCTGGTGGTGCCCTTGAATGGTTCTACGAACAGTGCGTCCTCATTCTTTCTTTGGGCACGCAGGGTGCTGACGTCACTTCTTCTTTTCTACAGCTTCGACAAAGAGGGCTTCTCTGTGTGGCGTTTTGACTTCAAATACAACGAGGACCTGACACATACATTCATGTCCGCCAACCAGATCACCGGGTTCTTCAACCGCATGGAGGCTTCGCGCAAGTATGTCTTCGGCTCTGGAGGCGTACTCGGGGAGAATAACAACTCCGTTATTGTCGGTGTAATCGTTATGCGCGGCCAGGAGCACAAGCCTGTCATGGATGTTGCTCCTGATTGGGAATCATATGCCTACACGAAGCTGGACCTCGCCAACGACGCCGACAAGGCGTTCTTCGAGGCAGCCCTTGCCTGGGACCTTGAAATCGACGGCAAGAAGTGGGTTGATGGGAAGCTCGTGAGTTTTGCTTTATCTATTGTTTACTGAGGAATGCTCTGACTTTTTGTGTGCAGCTCAAGTAAGGTAGAAAAAACCATTATGGGGGAGAACGATAATTTAGAAGTCATTTTTTTGTTCTGTGTAATGCCATATCTTGTATAGCACCCTTTGATACTCAAATATATGGAATCTTTGTATCAATGGTACTCGCCTGCGAAATTTGACGCACTAGGGAGATAGGGTTTTTTTTGAAATAGTAATATTTATGGTCACCACACACACAGTTGCACATGGTAA
This sequence comes from Collybia nuda, assembly GCA_015584075.1. NCBI lineage: Eukaryota > Fungi > Basidiomycota > Agaricomycetes > Agaricales > Clitocybaceae > Collybia > Collybia nuda. The sequence continues at coordinate 60,637 of MU150285.1, forward strand.
AGTGAAGGAAAAGAATGGATACAATTTCAGATAGCATAGTACACACCGAGGGAAGGACATGCCGAAAGAGAAGGAATGAACAACTTTTGTACCATCATTCTACTTCTACTTATTTAATTAACTTCATTGCACATTGCCAAGAAGTGCTCTGTCCCCCTACCCCCATCAAGTGAAGTAGAAAGTTTTCTTCCAAGCCTCTATATCTCACTTGTAACTGAAGAAAACAGTAACTAAGGTGCAATTATTACTATTGAAAGTGTAAATGTATAAATACATATGCATACTGCATCAGAAAGGTCCATGTTTGTCCATATGATGTGAAAATTTCTCTGCACGTGGCTCCATTTCCTTTTGTAGGGAAATGACACCACATTGCAATGTGCTTCAATGAAGCAACAATTTTGAGTTAAAATCACTCCTAGTCATGGCACCAAGTTGGGACTCCAATGGTCTGTTTACACTACCTACACGGTCCGTGCTCACCATCTCATTACTATATACTCTTGTACTATATACAACTAATACTTATTGTTTATTCAACCTTCTTGCTTACCACAGTAAGCTCTAAGACTAACCAAGGTATGTGGAAGACTAGCCTAACATAGTATAACAATGTATTTTTAGAACTATGGCTTCCAGCCACCTTTCAATAGGTTATGGGCCCCGACAGCCAATGTACAGTGCAGTAACATGCAGCAGTACAGGCAAGTTGCCCTACCTTGGCCATAGCTTGCACAGTAACATGCAGCAACTATCCCCTCGGGTATGACCTTAGAAAAGTGCTTCTACTTTTAATATAATCATCCTAAGTTTGGACATATGGCTGACTTGCTTTTTATAGCAATCAACCTCAACTATAAACATGTCTTCTTCATTATCTACCTATGTTTCAATCTTCCAAGGAAAGAACTTCCCATTCTGGCGCAAACAGATGGCAGACTGGCTCAGAAGACAATCTCTCTACACGATTGCCAAAGGAACTGAATTGTCACCTGCTATTGGGGACAGCACGACTGCTTCTCAGTTGGCTCTTGCCAACAATTGGAACAATCAGAATGAAATGTGTCTTGGGACTATCTGTCTCCAACTCTCCAATCCAATCAAAGTGTTGTTGTCAGTCACTGAATTTAACAGTGCCCATGCACTCTGGAAGGAGTTGGATGACAGGTTCTCCAAACCCACCAATTCCCAGAAATTCAAAATATTTTCCAAATTAATTAAAGTTCATCTTACAAACCCCAGTAAAATGGAAATCAACCTTGCTCACCTCAAGCAGCTGTCTCTGGAGTTAAAGAATGCTGGGATTGAAATCCCTGACTATTTACTCGCCTTGATAACACTTCATGCCTTACCAGCAAATTGGTCCACTCTTGTCGTGATGCTTATCCAGCAGAACAACTCAGATATGAAGTTCAATAACATCAGGCAGGCTATTATCCAAGAGAATCAGTGCCAAACCAGGCAACTCAGCTCCATGAACCAGACCGCACAGAAATTAAGTGCAGTCAAGCAAAAGGGTAACAACCCACTGTGGAAGCAAGGAGGTTCTGGTAACCAAACTGGTCAGCAGCAGCAGCAGAACCGGCAAGGTGGAGGAAAGAAAAAGTGGAATAAGAAACACGGAGGCCAAGAAAAAGGCCAGGCACACGCTGCAGGAGAAGAAGAAACCACAGAGCAAAGCTCTGATCATGGGTACTTCTCCAATTATATCAATACCAATATTGATAGCATGCCACTCTATTTCCAAACTGCACATCAATGATTCGTCCCTCGCAGACCAGTCCCTATTCCTGCTCCAATCCCAAAAGGACATGAGCACAAATACAAGAAAGGCCTTAACCGGCCTGGGACTCCTCATTACGAGTTCTTTAGTTTACTAAAAACTTGTTCTCTATAATCCCAGGTTTCACTAACAAAAATGATTCATTCATTCATTCATTTATTCATATTTCAACACCATGGGAAAATATTTCCTCAATTGTCAATGCCATGTGGATATATCCACTTGTTGCACCACTTGCTCCATTGCTCTGCATTGCATCATTACTCCATAAT
>MU150285.1:75048-87927 GCA_015584075.1 Collybia nuda
AGTAATCCTGCAGACATGTTTACCAAAAATCTACCTAAGGACAAGTTCCTTATGTTCAGATCACAACTTGGGCTAGAGTTTTACTCACTCAACTCTTCAAGATTAGATTAGATTAAATTAGCTACTTATCTAGATCTCTTGATTGAGGGGGAGTGTTAAAATTGCTCCTAGTCACAACACCAAGTTGGGACTCTGATGGTCTGTTCACACTACCTACATGGTCCATGCTCACCATCTCATTACTATATAAACTTGTACTACATACAACTAATACTTATTGTTTATTTGACCTTCTCACTAACAACAGTAAGCTCTAAGACTAACCAAGGGATGTGGAAGACTAGCCTAATGTAGTATAACAATGTATTTGTAGAACTACGGCTTCCAGCCACCTTTCAATATTTTGTATGCTCCACTAACAAATCATCCTATTTACCTCCATAGACATTGTGACAGCGCGTCAGAAATTGTTCCGGGCACAATGTGAAGAGGGTGGAGATATTGGGGAGCACATTCGCATGCTCCGGGGATATATTGACCTTAATCACAAAGATTCTAATACCGAAATCAAGTAAAAAGTGAGCAACCTGATTCGTAATACGTGTAGTTTATATTGTATAGGACAGATGACACCCAGGCCTCATAAAAACCCCAAAATTTACAGACAGAATACAATACAAATTATACAGTCCCGAATAGTCGTCATTGTTGGAAAACTTTTCCTGTTATCGCATTGAGGGAAGCAGGTTTTTTGGAGCCCATCTCTAAGTCACTGTCACCAACAGACATGGTTGCTGTGGTGCGACTGGCTCCCGATCGCGGCTTGATGCTGTAAAACCGGAAGGACGAATTGGGAGCAGCGGTCTGCTCAAAGGAAGACCCCATACCAACTCGGACGATAATAAGTGTTGGTGATATCCCCTGTATAATGAGAATATCCAGGTAAGTCAGTAATTTACCCAAAAGAGTACGACCAAAAGACGCACGTAAATCTGGGTCGCTATGGGTACGAGGATTGCTTGTGCAGGGTGTTTGATGGCAAACAGCACCACGAAGACGAACTGAGCCGTGAGGAACAGAAGACCCGATTCGACGATGATTGCGGTTGCACGTTTGAGAGAATGGTCGGATTCCAAGAATTGTTTGTTTTGGCGGGAGTGGTGCCAAATCCTTCCAACGATGAGCGCAGATACGATGAAGTTCAAAATCAAGGACATCGCGAATCCGGCAGTTCCAACCGGAACTATGGCTTCCGGGGCTTGGGGAGCAGTGGGGTTTATGGTAAGGACAAGGCCAATGAGTGCTAAGCCACAAGCTGTACCAGTCGATTGTTAGTAAACTGGCCTTAGCTGTTGTTACTAAAAAGTTTACTCACCCACGGTGGCCAGATTTATTAGTATGGGCAAAATTACTACCCAGAGTGTTCGACCCCAAACTAGATAGCAACGATATATCTGGGTATTTCAGGCGTTGTATCCAAACAGAACCTACGACTTCACTCACAAGGATTAGCTGACTGCAGAAGTCCGTTACGCTGAAGAGCATGTCGGCGCCTACCAAACGCCGCATTAACGTTCCGATACTTGCTTGTCCAGGAGTAGATCTCACCTGCCAGAAGTTTGGTTTCTTCTGAGATGTGGGGCCGTGGATGTACCAGCTATAACGATGCCAAAATAAGTAAATGTTGACAATGCAGTGTTAGCGACGCACCAAGCCATTATAGACATTATTGAAATTCAGGGAGAAATGAACTGTACACAAACTGAACATGAAGCATGTTACTGCAAATAGGAAAGGTTTTGAGGCATTCTGAGCGGGTGTCTTCCATATGAGTACGGCGATAGAGATGAAGAATAGGACAACGTAGGTTCCTACAATGGTCGCATTAGTATTACAGCTATTATTGTAAGAAGAAGCAACGTACCGTATGCTATCGCCTCTAATGCAAAGCCAAGAAATGCCGCCTGGTCGGTGTTCACTGTGTGAGTGAATGCTTCAGCCATTGCAAGCTAAACCGAATTTTAAGTGCGGGCAGAATTAAGCGGGATCGATAGGGTTTTGACATCGCAGAAGAACTAGAAGTATCCTATTGTATGAGAATGATAATCCATTTGATAGGCTGTTGTTCACTTGCCTTTTTTTCTCGTTCCTGGACATGTGGTGATTCGTGGTAGGCAAGTTAGCTTCTGAATCGGCGCTTCAATTTCTGGCAGGCAACTTGCCAAATCCAAGTCACGAGACCTTGTCCAAAATACCTCTCACCACCAATTTTTGATGTTTATTTCCTTGTTAACATCACTTCCATACAGATAATTCTGGATTGTGTTGATGGAATGAGATCTGTCATGCCATGCTGCACCGATATCATGCCCCGGGCCCACGGTTTTGGCGCAGACGATGAGATTGCACGGAGAAACTCTGTTTTTCTATGAATTTCCCGGATCCCCAACACGAGAAGCATTCTCACTATCCATCATTCAGACAAATTAACCAGGGTCGTCGGAAATGATTCATCAGCTAATTTCAGTACGTGAAACTGACGGCTAGATATCTGATCCCTTACTATTGAGCCCTTGTTCGCAGTGTGAACGATGTCTTTCCGCAATACCTGGTTCATCGCCCTTCTGTCAATCTTGACTCTGATATCCACCACATTCAATGCTGCTGTCTGGCTAGAAGTAGTAGATTCATCACACCGTTTCCTAACTTTTCAGAAACATGACTTTCGTGAGTTAAATTGCTCGCAACCCAGAACAAAAATAATAACGGCAGTAGAATACGATGCAGTCTCAGGTACCCCTCGCGAAGTTCCTGGAAGCTTTCGTGGTGCTTCGATGGTCGTTCAAAGCCCTGACGACACGTATCCTTTGACCAACGACGAGATATGGGCATCCATCGTCCCACCACAGCGCGGTTTCATCAGACTTGGGCCCCAAGGCACACCATTCGCAATCTCTCTCTATCACCAATTGCACTGTATTAACGGTATCCGCTTCGCATACGTTGCAGCACGCGATAGTCTCTTCAAACGTCCTGCAGACCGTGAAGCAGCGTTCCAACACGTTAATCATTGTTTTGATGTTCTGCGACATAGTTTGCTATGTAAAGCGGATACGACGCTGAGCCCTGTGGGATCTTACAACCAAACAAACATTACTCGTCGTTGTCGTGATTGGGCCCAGGTTCGGGAATTCGTTGACAAGAACCATGAATTTTGGCGAGGTATTCCTTACGCATCAACAGAAACTAACACATCCGCTTCAAGTTTGTGACAAGTTCGTTATTGTTTGGTTTTTGACTCATGTTCCTTATACAGCCTACCATGAGTGATATACCTATGGGCGATGAGCAAAGAAGACGAAGCTTCGTTTTCCATGTGCCGTTTCGATTTGGGGAGTAAGGATTTTCCTTACGGGGAATTTTGTATTAATTGGAATCACGGATGATCTTTCTGCGAAGCGCCGATAAAAACCATATATAATACATGGACAACTTTACCAGCGTCTCGAAAACATGTGGTTCACCCCGTCTTCTTATGAGCCTCTTTCTCAAGATACCCTTGCTGAGAAGGACGTCGCACGAGAGTATAAAAGGGGAAATATCGAAAGAATATTCGGTATAATCATCCTTGTCCTGGCCATTGCAAATTTGTTGCTGGCTATGACAGCAGTTTTTGCCGTCGGAGACGCTCTCAAAGGAATTCATCCCATCGTTACTGAGAACGACGTTTCCAGCCTTCCTCGTCCTGACCCATATGTTGGACTGCCATTGAAATATCGTTAGTTCATCTTTTTTCCCAGATGTGGCAAGGCATTAATTCAGGGCGCTATCACTTCAGGACCAACACCAAATCATTAGACTGTCATAGCAAAAATTTTACAGTTGAAGGTAGCAGTTAATCAGGCCAGGATCATGAAAGTCAGTTACATGAGTGCTCTGTCGATATCTCTAGGGAGTGTGTAGCTTTCGGGAACGCCAAGAAATGAATTGTTTCCCACATGGATGGCACAAAGCAACTTCCGCGAAAGTTATGTTGCATATGTTCCTAATGATATTTATAGCCTGAGGAAAATCTTCCACCCGGGTGCCCGACGCGACTGTGGGATCTTTCTAGGTACAGAATCGGCCCCACAACGCTGCCCGACCTGTCATATATTTGATGCTTTCGTGTGCCTTCGTTCCCTACGTGAAAGTCTCGACTCGAGCATTTTTATCTGTGGCATCCCCCTACCCCATAAATCCGCCCGTCGACTACCGAGAATTATTAAAGCTATATAAGCATATGGCACAAGGAGAATGGAAAGTTCTGACAGATAAGTAAGAAGATCCAATTTCCCAGCAGGTATGCAGCTCCCAAACCTAGGTTTATATGCGTTGGTCATTCTTCTCGCCAAGGCCACCGCTATGCAAGTCGTAAGTTGCCCTCACCCGATCAATGACAAAGGTGATACTAAGCTGTCAACTTGAATATAGCACTCCCAGCCAACAGATGCCGCCATGTCCAAGCCTGCAAAAGCGTACAGCACCGCGGGCTTCACATCTGATGAACGTGCCATCGTGAAAGTGGCAGAAAACTTTTTAGAGGGAATTGGGGCCCGAAACAAAACTTTGATGCTTGATCAAGTCCTACCGTCCGGCGGAGCGACCTTACTTCGTAATGAAGTCCCGATATTCACCAACCTCACAGGCCTCATAGACCGCATCCCTTTCGATCTTCCGCAGAGTATGGAAGAACGCATTTCTGGCCAGCCAGTTGTGCGGGTGGACAAAGATATCGCGATGCTCTGGACACCTTACGAGTTTTTGATTGCAGGCGTGATTGACCATGTTGGGACGGATATTTGGAGTTTTGCAAAGCAAAATGGGAGGTGGCTTATTAGCGGTGTCGCTGATAACAGTAGGGCGCCTGATTGCGATGATGGTCACGCGGCAGGTGCCCAAGATTGAGAACAAAAACTATTTATAGCTATCTATCTTCAAGTTCATTGTGAGTCTCATCTAGAACATCTCTTAAGCCATATTATTGACGACTTGACAGCCTTGATACTTCCTGTCCTTTTTCGTCCACCAATTTATTTACTTTCTAACACCGTTTCCTGAATTGTGAGTAGTGGGAATGACAGAACCCTATTTTGTTCTTCTACCAATCATGTGGTGGGTTAATGACATTTGCCTCAGGACGAAAAGTCCATCTTCTTTTTTTCCATCAGTGGCAGCGTTTGGACTATGGTTCTTAAATTCTGATGGTGCTGAGTATGTGAGCGAATGACCAATAGACGAGGCCAATATAATCATGCCGGAACTTGAACATCCCACCCTGCCTGGTTTTGCTCTACAAACTCTCGAACTTGAACCCAATTCCGACACCGGTGATCGACATTGTCACCGGTTGCTTCTGCCCTTGTACACTCTACTTCCGAGTCTTGGCAGACAAGTGTTGCTGGTTCGAGCGTAATATCCGCTGTACATAGAATGGCCTGCCTGATGATCCCCAGACAGCGTTCCGCCTCTGGGGACCGTACACTACTGCCATCCCGCATTTTTACGAACGCTATGCGAATGGTGTCGAGACATTGTAGGTCGCTGTACAAGGCGACATCGAATTCCTGTTGAGCAGAGCCCAGTCGGACCCTGCCATGATTTTCAGGGACAAGCGTCGCCCATTCTTCATCCTTCGTAATATCGTAGTGCTTCCCGAACAGGAATTTCAAAGTAACCGCGCTGACGGATATAGGCAGCTCGGATGCAAGTGGAGAGTCGTGCAGGGATACTGTGGAGAACGATTCGATACTGAATTTAGCAAACGCAAGGAAGGAGAGAGTTTGACTTACAATACGCGGTTGTGTGTCGGAGGCGTAGCAAATAGATGACATTGAGGGAGACACTGATTAAAAGGATCCCAGACAACAGAACAAGAGGAATCGCTCTGTAAGGGCGGTGCACAGGACCTCCAAGCATGATGGTGGGGCGAGAACTGAAATTATGAAGCGAAATCCCTGATGTCACTACAACGAACCTCCATCTAATAGGCCCCCCCACGAATACGAAAAGTTGATGTCTTCTGGGTAATCACCCTGTCAGATTGTGTGAAACCTAAACTTGGACGTACCGATATGCTTTCGGTTCAAGCCAAACCTATGGAACCTTCTTGGGCGGGTCCTAAATTACAGTCAGGTGAGCCTAGTAGAGAGTCTCGGTTCTGTTGGGCGACAGGTCCGCGTGTGGATTCGAGCTTCTCTGGAGCTCATACCGGAATTTTCGATATCATCGGACTGTTTTGTTTTGATCTTACCACAGAAAAGGACTTCGTCTAATAGGCCCCCTTCGCAATTATGAAGTGCCGATACCCGCTGGGTCGCCAGTGTGTCAATTTGTGTGGGACCTAAACGGGAGTGTGCTGATCTATCCTCGGCTCAAGAAATTCAGCGCTCGCAAAACCTGCATATTATGATCGGATAAGTAGAGCGGAGTACGACTTCGGATTTACTGGGCGGCGATTCAGCGTGCACAGTTGAACTTCTCCGTCCTTCCTCGTGGAATACCGATATCTTCAGATTGATTTGCCCAGGCTTGTGCGCCTTGTATTTCAGATTGGGTACGTCTTTTCAGAGCTTATAGCTGGTGTGAAGTGATGATCAAATGTTTGACATATCAGAGTATATATATATATCGTTTGACAAACGTAGGGTTGACGAGACCTCCGACCTAGCTGATAACGAGTTGAAATGGTACAAATTGTATCCACCCTTTTTATCGCTTGTCTTTGGGCTTCGGTACATGCAGCAGCCATAGGTGGGTGGCCACTGCCATCTTCACAACCAGCATCTGATTTCTAAGCAGACCGAAGAGATGTCATAGAAGTGGCGCGCACGCCTGAGATTGCTATTGTGCCCCGTAAGTAACAGAGGCTGGGGGAAGAGTGGACATTGGACTGAGATGACATAGGGGCCTTTGCAAATTGCGAAGCTGAACCGTCAAAGGCAGACCTTGATATCAAAGGGCGCGCTTTTGCTGCCCTTGAAGACGAACCGACGAAAGAAGATCTTGAGCGCCGCGTAGCATCAGGTTGCTGAGAGGGACACTCTGCTATCGTCTTTGTTTCCCCCTTTCGTAACTGTCTATTTTCTTGTTTATTCGATCGACTCCCATCGCATAGTCTTGCAACCTCCAATTGATTATGGTCGTATTGTGACGCATTAGAATCAGATCGCGTTTATCGTATCTGTTCAATCCTCAGATCTATTTGATTTGATTAGCCCCTCGGTTTAATCGCATTACGCACTGTGAGGAACACACCTAGTTTTACTCTCAATCATCCGAGTCTGTTACGCAAGCTCGAGGTAAAAGAATTTCTATACCTGTAGTCGAATTTATAGACGTCTGTCAGTCACTTTTGTCGGGCAAGAGTGAACTAAGATTGTCAAAACTCATAAAATCGATATAGTATGAAGTCGGCCTTGGCGTTCTGAATTCAAGATTCCCTAGACGATTGTTTTCACAGGCAATTCGGTTCCCGTGCCCAGGAGCGCGGCCAGGTGGCAACTTTTCTCCAATTCCTCTTGAACGTCCTCTGGGTGCTTGAATATAATCGTCCAATTCATAGTGTGAGTGGCACGTTTAGAATAGTATTCAGAGAGGGGCGGATCAGAAGAGAGGTGGCCAAGCTGGAGCCTGAGGCCTGAGAACTGAGTGACTGCAAAGCCCTTATGTAAGTTGAACCAATTTTTTCTCCAGCGGTTCCACCAACTTTTCAAACCACGCTTGTTCGCTCTACTTCACAACATTACGAACGACATAGAAGAAGGCTCTTACTATGATGACACAGGATAACACAACAGCTGTCTCTGAATCGCTTAATTTCTGCCACCGAATTGACACCGGCACCTACATTTTCCCGTCATCTAGCGGTTCCTATGGCTCCTCAAAACCTGAGAAATGTCCTTCCTGGACTACTGAACTACCTGGAATCATACAATCCTGTGGCAGGAAAGATTCTCCTAGGAAAGAATCAGCTGCAGTTCAGCTTACCTTCACCCTCACTGGCTCCCTGGAATTCACATCAACCTCAAACGTCCAATAAAAAATTCTGATGCAATCAAAGGACTATCTACGAGCGCCCTTTTCAGTCAAAATCATGGCGCCCAAATGCCATGATAGACTTTGCTTTGTGTATTCCTGTAACCTCAATCGTACCCCTCAGACTATGTCTACACTTTGCCACATACCTCACCTTCGGCCCCGGCCCACTCTCTTGGAGTGACCAGTGTCGGAAACTATATCTTCAGTTGTATCAGAGTTGGCACCTGGTTTTATCATCCATCTGCCATTTGTCAAGAGCCTCCACTCACTTGGGCCAAGAGTACCCAGTATTTCGTACGAGGTTTATTTATACCTGATGATCTGCCCACATTTTCTTCTCTCACCACTTGACAAGGCGTTAGAAGATGATGCGGATGGCCACAGGACGATCCTCGTGATGATTCAATGACTGCCTTTTCTACTAATGTTTTAGGAGCACGCTTTATTCCTCAGTGTCTCATGCACATGCACTTGGCTGCGCCCCAGTTTTTTAATAGCAACAATGACCTTTATTGCAGGATCATCTGTCCGGTATAATGTCAATCTGTACATTTCAAAGGTTTCACCCTGACACTAGCTCTGCCACGGCCCTGTTGAGAAACTAGAATTCCCATTCCTATACTTATATGAACAAAGATCAAGAAAATGTCCATTTCCTAAACTCGAGGTTCATAAAAGGCGATCGGGTCCCTTTTTACCTTGCCGTACTGCCCACCAATGGCTCCTTACTACGGTCCCGAAGACCCCACCACTCAAAACATTGAGCGCTATTTTCTTGCTGGAAATTTCATCTGTGGCGTTGGATATGGTTAGTAGTTCTCCTCCCGTCTCTGCACCTCTCAAATATTCTTTCCAGGCGTTCAGCTCGTCTTATACGTCACTTGTGCCATCCACCTTTGGACCCACCGTAAATCCATGTACCTCTTCGCGTACATCACTACATTGATCGTATTGGAAACCATCTGGGTCTCCGCTGCCGCGAACACGGTTCAGATCAACTGGATCGATAACAGGAACTATCCTGGGGGGCCATGGCAGTATTTCTTAGATACCCAAGCTCTGCCCGTAAATGTGATGTTTTACGCATTCCTATTTGTCATGACATTCCTTTCGGATATCCTTGTGGTGAGCTCGAAGGATCCATCAATGTACATCCAGATGGCTATTTATCAATATTTTCTGTAGTTATGGAGGTGTTGGGTAATTTGGCGCGCATCGGGAACAGCACTCTTGGCATCTCTCGTCCTTGCGTTTCCTGTCATCACATTAGTCGGTTCTTTTAGTATGTTTAGTCCCTCTCACCCTTTGATCTTTTTATACTGACCTTCCATCCAGTCATGGGAACATTCTGGACCCTCCAATCTACCCAGCCAGGCTTATCCCTCTACAGTGCTCAACCCCTTGCATTCGGGACATCTTATTACACTATATCTCTCGCCGTTAATATTTTATTGACCATTCTCATTATCGGTCGGCTTGTCGTCTATCGCAAACGAATCGTTCGAACGCTCCCAGAGGAACATGCAAAGCATTATATCTCGATGATGACAATAGTCGTCGAGTCCGCGGCGTTGTACTCGATCTTTGCGCTAGTGTTCTTGATCACATACGCCACAGGCCATCCAGCTAATCAGATTCTCCTTGCAACAGAGACTGCCTGTCAGGTAAACCAAATTGCTGTCACACAACTTCGTCGTTTGTCTTATTGTGAATACTAGCAAATTGCAGGGTACCTTATCATTTACCGTGTAGCGGATGGGAGAGCATGGGACAAAGCGACCATGACGTCCCTTCCGGAGATGGAGTTTAATAATAACCCTGGAGATGTTAAAAAGCACCGCAGAAGCGATGCACAGGTCACTCATATCAGCACGTTCCAGATAACATCAACAGGTGGTCCAACCAATGATTCGGACTCCATAAACAGGAGTACTAAAGAGGAAGTTAACAGAGTGGCGGAAGTAGTGTGAATGGGCTAGTTTTTTCTATTTTTCAAATGCGAATAGTCATACAAAAGCTAATTATTTAAAGCTCACTAACATTTACTGTCTTCTGAGTGCCTACTACTACCTCCATTTACCGCTTTTGGCTTTGATAGCTAGGCGCTAACCAATACATGCATCTTGATTACTTTGAAAGATGAATCCTGTTATCTTGTATATTAATATATATATGTACCCCTGCCTCTGCCCTTCTCATCTAACCTGGCTAAACGACATTTTCCAGGATGTTTCAATGGGTATTCTAAGCATCTTCAATTTCCTGCACAATTAACCTCCTTGCCCGCTCGTGCCGTGGTTTAATCGATGCCTCGAATGGTAATGGCTGATAATTAATACCCGAGGTAAACTCTACCTCGGGCGTGACCTCTTTTCCATCACGGTTAACCGATTTTCTTATGTCAAAGACAGCCAGAACCGATGCAATAGCGATCCATACAGTGTCGTTTGCGAGATAGCGGCCCGGGCATATTCTGTAACACACATCTCAATTTCCTACTTCTGACTGGAAAGGATGAACGGAACGGGAAGAACACAAACGCACCGACGGCCAAAGCCGAATGGCCCGATTAGATGAGGCTCGCCATTCCCCTGAGGTTTGGGAAGGTATCGCGCTGGGTTAAATGTAGATGGCTCAGTGTAGACAGATTCATCCAGGGTCATGCCCCTTGAGCAAATGATTAGTGGGATAAGTCCTACATTATCAGTGCAAGGCAAATATACCTAGCGTTCGGGATTATCAAAGAGCCCTTTGAGATGAACATCCCATTGTATACATCATCCTCAAGTGAACGGTGAATGATACCTTAACGCCTCGTCAGCTGATACTTTGACATTAATATACTTGGTCTGCAAACCAAAGGGCACAGCTGGATTCCATCTGTTTGAATGATGAGTGATAATCAGGGCGAGGGCATGACTATGCGTACCTCAGCGTTTCCTGCAGAATACACTCAATGAAGGGTAGTGACTCGCGATCGGAAAAATCGGGCAGACGGTCAGAGCCGATGACAGCATCAATCTCTTCCTGCGCGCGGCGTTGGGATTCTGGGTGGAGGATTATTGCAAGGAAGAATATAGAAAGTGTCGCCCAAGTCTACCGATGCATATTCAGAGAATGATGATACAATTCCAGAAGAGGATTACCCACCGGCCCCGAACCGCCAAAAAATATAGCCCCCGCTACGCCCTTAATCTCGTCAACCATGTCAGGGTGATTTCCACTCTCACGTTGGAGCTTTTCAAGTTGATAGGATAAGAATGAGGGCCCTGCTTTTCCTTCTGCCTGAAACTTGCTTAGTCGATTTTTTGATCAGAAATGCTGGGCGCCACACCATTTGCCGTACCACCTGGTCGAACGGGTAGTTTATGAGGGCGTCTATCGCAAACCGATTTTTACGTGCAAATGCTGCGTAGTAACAGCCGGGAAACCAAGAAGGAAGGTGTTTGACTGAGCAGGAAATTTTATTTTTGTGATCACGTATGGCCGTTGACAGAGAAACATTGAGAGGTGCTTACGGAACGGGAAAAAGTCCACGGGGGTGCTGCCTGGAGGTCCACCATTCGCCATAGTGCGCCCAGCCTCCAGGGTGATTTTCACGAACGGATCATCATCAGTTGTGATATTCTGTCCGTATGTGATACGTAGAACAATTGCGGTGGAAAACCTATGCAAAATGTACATCGAACACAGGTAAGGAGATTGGGGTTGAGACACCTGGTTCAACCATACCGTCGAACAAAGTCATCACGGCGTTTTTCGTCAGCGTTGAGGTTCTGAAGGAGGACACGAGACTCTCTAATCAAAATGGGCCTAAAATCTTCAACTTTGTTTTTTGCCAAGTAAGGTTGCATTAATTGAGAATGTTGTTGAAACCGTTTGCCGTAGCCGATGAATGGCATGGCTGCTACCCAACCCATGCTAGATTCAATTATTTCAAGAGCTGACTATTATTCCGGAAATAAGGGGACGGTACAGTTTATAAACTGGAAATTCAGGCCGGTCGCTGTAGTTTGCACTTCGTTTATCGAGCAGATCAACGGCAGCCTTGGTACTGTTGAGGACGATTACGTCTCGGTGAAGAAAGCGAAGGTGTATAATATCACCTTTAACAAAGTCACTAAATTCCTACGATATATATGTGGCAGTTATAAATACCGTATATTTTACCCCACTTGTAAAATAACATATCCTGGCCTTCGGTGGGAACCAAGCGAAGATGACCGATGAGAGGATCGCCAGGCGGGCCTGGGGGGAAAGGAGGCTTGGTTTTGACTCTTTTGACCAATACATAAAGTATGGTACAACTAACGAGCACGAAAATGAGACTGGTCATAGTAATTTTTTGTGGGCGTGCGTGAAGAGGGGAGTTAAGATTGAGACTGCGCTTTTGTAGAAAAAGGCCTGTGAATTCTTGATCAGCCTTGAGGCCTTGAGGTCTGGTGGAACTCACGTTATTATCCCATATCGAGCCTAATCCTGATTCGAAAGTTAATCAAATGGTTCTGATGTGATTAATTGAATGGCTGGGAAAAAAATCAATGTCCGAATTTAGCTCAGACATTCTTTATGGATGTGCCTCAGGCGAAAGCGTACTCCGGTATGGCGCATATACTGTCCAATAATTAAAATCAGTGCTTTTTTACACAACATCAAATTTTTTGACCCAAATTGCACTGCCAGTCCGCGTTCTTCACATAAATTACAGTACTTCAGATACAAAGCTTAAAACTGGACAAGTCGTAACTTTTGGCATTATTTTTACACAAGTCAAAGAGTTGAGCCAAATTTACACAGCTT
>MU150285.1:94352-166299 GCA_015584075.1 Collybia nuda
TTCTTTATCTTTTGAGATTTTTAGTTTCTGCAATATTTGGAAGGTTATGTAACAATAATTATTGGACACTATATGCGCCACCGGAATACGATTGGGTCGAGTGTAGAGGCTTGATTGTATTTATCGGAAAATACTGACCTTGACAAGTTGAGTAACATCCTAGTCGCCAAGGTTTCTATAATAGCATGGAAAGGTCTAAACGGGGGTGGCTTTTGAGCGACTCATTCCAAATGGGTGTGTCATTACGACTCACGAATAACTGAACCACGGAATAACCCTCGAGCCCTGATTGTGAATTATCCGAGGTAAGAATTATGAAAGAAGTGTTTTTAACAAATGACACGTGCCATGACCATCAGATTATTAAAGATCGGGAGACATGACACCCTGGGTATACTGCTAAGCGGTAGGTCAAGAGAAGGAGGAAGGAAACTCACGCAAAGAAATAGAAAATATTGTCGCGGAGTAGCAACGAGCACAAGGAGACTGTTGTAAGTGGTATATATTACGGTACCTGTTGTAAGATAGAACTAAGGGTAACGTAGTGTAAGAGCATATAGGTGGGATGTAAGTAGTTGAAGCATACCTCAGTCTCCACTGTGTGGGATTGACTGAGGTCTGTGTAGGTATGGGGAATTGCGTATAACGAGGCGGGCTTTTCCCTGGGAAGAAACCGTTGTCCGACTGTACAGTACCGATCGAGAGGGAGGGCGTCCGTATGCGGGTGTGTCTGGGTTCGCACGTGGTGCGCGTCATCGTCGCGCACGTCGAGCTATCTTCAACAGAGACCCTATTTCCGATGCATATTCGGATTGCGGCAGTTTGTATTGTCTTGTACAATGACCAGAAAAATAGGACAAATTCAAACGCAGTCGCTACCCAATACGCAACGTCACAATCAATTATTGCCACATTTTGATCAAGCGAGAAACGCACCTGGAACCCATTGCACCCACTCAATCCCGACACGAGTCGACGGGCAGCCTGGTAATGGGAGATGCATAGCATCCTTGATAATCTCTTTGTGACGCGTCGCATTGTATACTAAAACCCCAAGGAAGCCTGCAACGGGTCCTGGAAACAAGACGAAGTTTACGTATGGCACCTGATTTAATTATTAGTACTATCCTATACGGAAAAATGGTACGGACTTTTCTTGAGCAGCTGAATAGTGCATAAATACGAAGCTGTATAATGAGCTCGACGGACCAAAGGCTGATAGCTCCAGTAATTCCGAGTTCGAAATACGAAATAATGAGAACCGGTCTATCTCAACCCGAAATTTCTCGTTGCTAAACTTGTATTTGCCGTGCCTGCAACGGCCTCAGTCCGGGAAGGGGGGTCAACGATAACACAGCTAAGTAAAAAATGTTTGAGCTCCCGTGCCCACCATACTCATGATGGATATACGTAGTCTGTGATGTTATCCCAGGGTGCGCAAAGAGATGTATCTGTGTTGCGTCGAATATCAACAATGCGATACTGTAATATCTGATCTGCAAAAATGAACCATACGAAATTCAGGGATATGATTCACAGCACTAAAGTGATACCCAGAGAAACATGAATCTCCCAAGGCAGGGCTTTTGAGACTAGGGTATTTGAATCAATGTCATGGTCAGGGGTGGCCCTCCGAGACTTTCCTTACCCAGATATAGTAAAACTAGAGACAGTGTTCATTCGTTGAAGGGAGAGCTAATTTACCTCATCTTCAAGGGTGACAACTGGCAAAGAAGTCATTGTTATTCATCAACATTGCCTAGCTATAGAAGGATCGAACAATAATCATGCAGAGTCCATATGAATCCAGAGACTGAAAGGAATGAAGTGTTGATGACTCGGTTGATTGAATGAACTCACGACAGCCGTATAGTGGTACAAGGCCACCCTCGTAGAGTTTAATAAAATCTGTAGACGTCATGAAGATTGAATGGTTTGTCAAAAAAAGAGTACAACGCTATTTATACTAATTGCGTACCTTGAGGATTTGGAGATAAAATGTAATCAGCCTTGTAAGATGATGAGTTTCTCCTTGATACCCACCATCATTTTTCTGCGCCAGCGCTGAGCAAGGTCGAGGATATAAAATCTGATGCTATAACGTGGTACATACGAACATCATCATTTGATTCACTTCTAACAGATCGGTCTAAAATCAAAGATGCATGAAATAATTAATGTTTGGCGACGCATCTTCTGTCAGTATGTGTACAATTCCCTGCCGTGTACACGGTCATTACAACTCGAAATCAAGACCTGATTAAATATAAAGTTCCACATCAGTCCGAAATCCGTACCTATTAATTAACAGAAAAACTGCTCTCGTAGTCATACTCTGTCAAGTCCGACTCAAAAGCGCCATCGTTAGATGTGGGACGATTCGCAATGCTGGTTATCGGGCCCCGCGCATTTCGTGACAAAGAATCGCGGTTTTCAAAGTCTAAATGTTGGGAGGGAACATCGCTTCCGCCGCCCAGCACACTACCATCATCAACTTCAGAGCCCCTATGACGCCGAATAGCCTGTCTTTTGCCTTTCAGCAACTGCCGCTCTGTGCGCGCAGCTGGCGTATTCCAGATGTCGAATTTTGTCTCAACGTCGTCTGCAAAAGTATGGTCGTATCCAACACATTGCATTTTTATAATATCTATCCCCTATTGTAGTGTTAGACGCTCGAAATCACGTAATTCAATAGATAATAATGTCATACCTCGGCGCCGTTCTCGAAGGCGGAGATGATGTCTTCGATGCTGACTGGTCGCCCGTTGTTGTTTTTTATCTTCACCATCTCTTCATCGACTTTATCCGCTGTGACCCCCTGTTTTGCCTTGCGCAACGCGATGCGAGCCCGCATGGCAACATATATATCCCACTGTTTTCCATCTCGGATTTGTGTTCCCCATGCTTTCTTTACCTATTCCAAAGCGTGAAAAAGACACAGAAGATTGGTTTACTACGGTGCCTTACCTCCGGTCGTTGGCCCCTAAACAAACTAGCACTCATCTTACTACACACCGTGCTCTCATACTCTCCTATATACCTCCATACGGCCCTCTTATTCCCTATATCACTAGCAAATAACGAGTGCGGAGAATCCTCCGTGAGGTCAAGTCGAGAAGCGTACATCAAGCCAGGCTCCCCTGGTTTGGCTGGCATTGACGGGTTCATGTCGAACATCGGAAACATAATACGTCGCTCTATGGGCCCAGACGGGTTACGATGCGATTTTATTTTCTGAACAAGTAAACGATCGTTCCCGCCATAGGTGGCCCGTATGAACCTGCGTGGAACGTATACTTCGTGGGGTGGGGGGTTGATGTGGAAGGGTTTGCACGTTTTCAGGTGTTCTGATACGACGAATGGGGGGATTATGAATGCCTCTGTTTTTGGCTTAGGTTTCATCTCAGGCTTGACTTGATCTTTGGGCTGCGGTGGGGGGGTTTATTGAGTCAAGATGGGCGTTACAAACTAATATGTTTACGTACAGGATGTAGAGTAAGCTTGATTTTGGGTTTACTTGATCCTGAAGGTGACGTAAATGGGCTCGTGTTGGCGTTGGCAGTGACGGGTGATATATTAGGACGCGAAGTTACGACCATGCTGGTGGTGGGCCTGGGAAGAGGGATTTTGAACTCGTGACTCGGGACCTTTTTATAAGAAGTAGTCGGCAAGAGCGTCCACGACCTAATCTATTACTTACCTTGACTCCATTTCCTGTGGCTGTTTCTTCTACTCTTCGGCGTTTAAGAGATCGGAAAGAGACGTCTATCGTGGTCTGCTTTTCTCCACGGCCTGTATGTGGAAGTTCACGCTTAATACTTGACGGGCGAGGTGGTAGGCTGACAAATGGAACCATCCGTGGTGTTGACTGTCGCTTCGGATCCACCTTCGTCTTCTTCTTGAATAGTGTCAAAATGCTCATTTCTGTGTACTGCGCCGCGTCGAGCCGGATTGGGGTATGAGCCAGATCTCGTTCGGAAGGATTTACCTCAGCACACGCCTCGGATTTATCTTCCATACCTGAGCTCCCCAGATACTGGATCTCGTTATCGTTCGCGGTTACATCAGTGTGCAGAATCGTGGAAGCTGAAGGGGGAGGTGTTAAAGGTATCTAATTAAAAAGATGAGGTGGTGCAGATATTGATGTCATGATTGCATCGCACCTGAAGGGATGGCCGTTGTGATACATCGCGATGGTTCTGTGAAGCAGAGTCTTGGGCGCGGATCAACGCCCGTTTCAAATCTGCAATTTCGCTAGCTGCATCGTCCAATATCCCTTGAAATGAAGCGAGTTCTCCCCGTTTTTCTTTAAGCTTTTCCATGTATGTCTTTCGTTCAGTCCGCAGGCTCTCGTTTTCCTCTTCAAGCCGAGATATTAGGGTAGCTTGATGTTCACATTTCTGACGCCAAGTTTGTAGTTCCATGGTGAGGTTCCTGGGCTCATTTTGCAGGACTTTTTGAACTTCCATTTAATGTGGTGATACGAGGTCACAATTTTCTTCAACTGAAATAAGCTCTCCTCGTCTTTCCTCGTAAGAGTTGCGGGGATGAGCAGAGGTGGCGCGACTAGGGCTCGATGGTTCATGGACTTGATGTGCATTATTAGGATCCCATGTTCCTGATTCACGTGACTGTCCACGGGTCTGGTGTCACCATGGTGCTGCGGCTGGTGGGCTCCAACTTCAAATCTCCTTTCCCTTGCTGTCTACTTTCCTTCCTTTATCGTTCCTTTTATTTGTCTTAAGAGGTCAGAAAAGCATTTCGCATCATTTTGGAAGTGTGTGGTTGTTGAAAGAGTCGATCAGCTCGGCCATTTCTTGGCGAAATTTCTTGGAAATGCGCTTAACATTTCCTTACACAACCCTGGTCCTTGGCATTTTCTTCCAAGGCGCCGCGTCGGTTACCGTCTACTACCCTCAAGGACAAGAGCCTTTAGGGGCCTCGGGGACAGTAACAGCAGCTGCAGCCAACTACACCGGTGCAGCGGCCTACAATCCAACGGTTTTGAATCCGCCACCCGTTCCGAGCCCATTCACCCCCCAGTTCATTGTTCAATTGCAAAATGGTGGAACCCCTGGTGTCTCGATAAAACAGTCTGGTTCGTTCTTTGGGTTTTCCATAGAAATGTCCGTGGCAAATCAAGTCTGTGCGTAACGAATTTTTTAACTGTCTCAGTTTGGGGCTAAAACCTGTTGTATAGTGGGGAAAAACTCGTTAGTTATGGTAGACGGGATATGGGTCGATTCGCTGATACCGTTACAGATCGTTCATACAGGTTCCTTTCCTCAATTTAATGGCCAATATTCAACAACGTGCAGGCAGAGTCAACATCCGTGTGGGCGGTAATACTCAAGAAACCGCTGTACTGGTTGACAGTACACCAGATGGCAGAATTTTGGAGAAAGACATTACAGGAGCTTCAAATCCCGTAAGATTTATGCTTTCATCAACATGGAGTCCGCTAAGTACGGCCCCAGACGTTAACACCTCCACTTGTCTTCACGCCGGAGCTCCTATACATGCTGCGCAACATCTCGTCATTTGTCAATGTTCGGTGGTTCTTGGGTGAGCGTCTACAACAAACGTTCCGGCTCCTTCTCATCCTCAATATGTGAAGGTATTCCATTTAATGATACGACGAATTTACGACTTGGGATTGCGGAGAAGGGCCAAGAAATTTTGGGTGATTACCTCATTGGCCTCCAGGCAGGCAACGAACCGGATCTTTATGCACGCCATGGGCATCGTCCGTCAACATACCAGCCCCAAGATTACATTAACGAGTTCGGTACCCTTGTGAACGCAATGTCTGGCGATGCTCACGTCGTCAACCGTGGCCTGCTCATTGGACCAAATCTCGCTACTGGTGACTGGAAGCCCGAGCAGATTTGGGACTTGGGTTTCGTCGACACGTACAACAACAACCTAGCTTACCTCGCTGTCGAACAGTGTGTCTCTTTTGATTTCATACACGTCTTGCCTGCTTATAAGAGTCATTAGTTATCCAACAGACAATTGTTTCGCTCAATTCGGTGTCGGTACCCCACATGATCCCCAAGAAACCTTTCCCCAGTTCCTTGACCACAATGCTGGGAAAAACATCGTTGCTCCCTACCTCAATTCTACCGCCTTCGCCCAGACCAAGAACAAGCAATTCCTGATGTTTGAGACTAACACTGCTTCCTGTGGTGGCTTTGCCGGAATCAGTGATTCTTTCGGCGCCGCGCTGTGGGGTCTCGACTATGCCTTGCAAATGGCTCATTCCAACTTTTCTGGAGCACTCATGCATATTGGTGGACAGAATGTCTTCTATAACGTATGTTTCCAGTACAGTAACATTACGAAGCATTACTGACCTATCTTTGACAGCCTTTTACATGTGAGTTCGTAGTCTGAACAGAAACCATCGCGATCTCACCTACGAGAATAATAGCACCTCCCACCAATCAATCAACTTTCCATCAATGGACTATTGGACCAATCTACTATTCCGCGCTCGTTACCGCTGAGGCATTGGGTGCATCCAACGCTTCTCAGGTCTTAGATCTCAATGTAAACGAAGGGAATATATATACCCCAGGTTACGGCATCTACGAGAATGGAAACCCTGTCCGTGTCGCCCTTTTCAATTTTGTGACCGATTCCTCTGGTGCAAGTGATCTGACGGTTTCAATCGCCGTCGGAGGTAGCGGTATTGGCCAACAAAACGCGACTCCCGCACAAGTAAAGGTCAAGTAAGTAATGCCAAGTCTCGTACTCGTGCAGGCAACACTCATACATATTTTAGGTATCTCCTAGCATCATCCGTATCGCAGAAGGGCAACTTTACATGGGCTGGCCAGGTATGTTCCCCGTTACATCCTCTTTGCCGAAATGAAACGGATGTTCTCTACAGACATTCGGCGGAATCTTTCAGTCTGATGGGCGCCTAATGGGTACAGAGAATATCACCACAGTGCAGTGCGATCAGACAACCAACCTCTGTGCAGTCAAAGTGCCTGCTCCTGGGTTTGCACTTGTCTTCCTTAACGACGATGCGTTCACGGAGAGTGACGGCGGACCATCGACAACTTTTCCCACGACTGCCCAGACCAAGACTATCAACACCATCACAATCGACCCCTCTGTTCTCGCCACCTCTAATGGACACTCCGGCATGGGATCGAAGCTCGGCAGCACTAGCCACGGGAGTATCAGTGCAGCATCCAGTTTAACTCAGGCGCTGCCAGGTATCATGGTCGTGGCTGCTCTCGTGTCTGGTGCTTTTGTCGTCGGAAGGGCGTTAGTTCATTAAAATCGATTTAGAACGATACCAGACGTTTCGAAGAGACCGTACTACTACTTCTCAGTAGCCCTTCCACTCTCTAGATTATTGTTGTACTGCATCCTGCTAGCAGGTTTGCCCTGCGATAGAGCAGATACGTGGACCGTTTTCGCCCCATATACTACTTTTATCCTTCTTACTTATGTATTGGCAGACATCATGTGGACTGTTTGTTAAGTTTTATGAATGGGATGATTTGGTTTAATTTTGAGGAAAGCTGGAATACAGTACATGCTATCTGATCAGAGATGCTACGAATACCCAAAAACATGGAATACAAGTACAAGAACACCGTGCTAATATTGTCATGATTGTACATCGAGCCTGGGATGTTTGCGTTTGATAAGTGACGAACCAGACGGCTTTTATGTGATCAAGAGCGTCACGACGCCTCTCCATCTGTTTTTGCCTTCTTTGCGCTCTGAAGCACAGGTGGTGCAGCATTGCCCCTCACGCCGACGTCAGGGCCACCGTCGGGCTCTACTGCCCGTTTTCTCTTCTCGCCAGCAGTCTCCTCTCCGCCCTCCTTGTCGTTGCTGTTACGATCACCGTGAGAACGTCCTCCACCACGTCCACCACGACCTCGTCCCCTGCCACGACCACCATCGCGGCCACCCCGACCCCGACCCCGACCGCCTCGTCCACCACGGCCGCCATCCTTACTGCGCCCTGAAAAGCCGAGTGCAGCTTTAGCAGCTATTTGTGCACGCTCGATCTGGAACTCTTTCTCTTCTGATTCTGTATAAAACAAAATTTCAACCCATTAAGCTTAGACAATGATATGTAGATGGTACTAACCTTCAGGAACAGACCACGTCACTGTGTTGGAGTTGATGGTCTTGATGTTTTCCTTGATATATGCAACTTCCTCCTCGGAGAGCTCTTTCTGGAAACCCACAAGTCCAGAGTTGTCTCCGCGGGCATACTTGATGAACGGGGCCCGTTCAAACTTTTCTTTGATGGGGTCCTGGGTAACAGTCGGTGGTGGACCAGTAATTGAATATCGCCCGACGCACCTTGATTTCTGACCATTGTACATCTCCTCCGCACCCGTCGAATTTCAGAGTTGCACCCTTGACGAATGGCACTTCTTCTGCTTTTACGGTTCCGTTCCCCTCTTCGTCTTCGCTGATCAAGAGCTTGGTACCCATGAAATCCAGGAACACATCTTTCTTCGGCTCAGATGATTTACCTGAAGCCTTTGACCCGCCATCTTTGGCACGAGCCATCTCCCGGAATGCATCAAATCCACGGGAACGCATGTGTTCTTTTCTGTTGTTAGCAGCCTTTCCCGTAAGGCCTTTTTCTTTGATTTTCATGTCACAGTATGCCTCCCTAGAAACTCTTAATACATGGATTCCAATTAAATAAGGAGGACACTAACTTGGTCATAATGAGCAATTCTTTGCCATCCCAGGAAGGTTTGGGGTCTGCGTTCAAGAACACATCGACAGTTTTGAAATCTGCGAACTCTGCAAATACAGAGCTCTGACTCAAATTTCAACAAGAGGGTCAAGTAGCCATTTGAGAAGATCAACCTTGAACTTCTTATCCTCATCTCGTCTCATGCGCACAGCATTCGTTTTGCCATATTTCCCGAAAAAATCTTCCAATTTGAGCTGAAGAGTTGAATCCTCATCAGGGAAACCTTTCTAAGATAACACAGTAAGGGATAAATTGAATATGATATATAAAAAAGAAGCATACAGCGTAGACACTCCTCTCAAATTGGCCCTTGGGTTCTTGCACCTCCGAACGACGCCGAACCTTAGTTCCAGTCTCGTCCACTTCTAGCTCTTCACTCAAACGAAGAGCTTTAGCAACCCACTCAACACCCTGGGACGCAAACTCGCGCATGCGCTTGAACGACGAGACTGTTTGCACAGGTACCCAATGTTCAGGATCTTTGGTATACAGCGTCCACATGAACCTGCGGGCCATTTAGCCCATGGGGTGTACAAATTGTCCTTCAACTCACTTGTCGTAAGGCAGGTTGGAATCGGCGAAGTAGAACTCAACTAAAAACTAGTTGGCGTTTAGTAGAGCTAAAATGGCTCTTAGGACTCACTTTGCCTTGCCGCCTTCAGCATTTTCTCTTTATCGTCACCATCAGACATTTTCACATCTGCATTCCCTGCTTTCTCCGTCTTCGATCCCTCAGCAGTCGGAGCTGCCCCTTCAGTCATCTTTACATCCTCCACAACGACGTCGGCCATTGTTGAAGTATAAGTCAAAAAATAAATCAGAAAAAGAGGGTTGATAGATAAGCACTGGAGCAAGCCAGGGACTACGCCTTTGACAGTGTTTGGGCGCTTTTAGTGAGTGAGAGAAAGTCAGAAGCTGTCAGAGGACATCGAACTGGTGTCCTGCCAAAAAAAAACTTGATAACCGAAATCATGATCTATCTTTTCAGGCACGTGCACTATCGCGTCGCGTCGATCATTGTGTGATTAAATCTATATCCCCCTAATTGATCGCGTAGATCGTTGGAATTAGTCACTAGAGAATTTTCTCTACACCGTCCATAGATTTACTAGCTGCGAGTTCTGCTTTAAGCTTTCTGAAGTGTCTCTCTTCGTCCCAAACCCACGGACTTTTACTGGCAAAGAGTAGGTCCATCTCTTCCAAGGTACGATTTGCGGTCCTAAAGTAAAATATTCTAATCAAAGTCGAGACCATACGTGAAAGGATGTGAGCTTACTCAGGATAAAATGCCCATACCATAGGTATTGACAAGAAGTTTATTGCACCAAAAATGTGAAGTGTACTGGGTTTTCCGTAAATAAGTTCGTTCTCAAATTCAAGCTCGATAAGCACATACTTCTCCCCAATTCTGTTAAACATTACTGGGTTAAGTAGGGTAAGCCACCCATTCCCAATACTCCACCCGAACACGCCCCAGGCATTTCCTTTAGCCCTAACTTCAAGAGGAAATGTCTGAACCTGATAAGTATTTCTGTATGGGGTGTATATATATCACTCACCTCCGTTGGGTAAACCCACGGTATTGTAAGCCAAGTTGCACCAAACACCGCTGTATATAGGAAAATAAAGAACGCGGCTGCCCCACCAAACTCAACCGCTTTCTCAGGGTTGTCCTTGAGTAAGCGAGCAAATGCACCCGCAAGAATCTGTGACATGTCTAGGTCGACTCATCTTCCATCACATATACCACAGTTTTCATACCAGTGCTATCCCCTGACCGACCGACCCCCGCCATAGACCCACGCGGCGACCCCAACGGTCAATAGTAACCACAGCAAATAGTGTCGAGATCATGTATGTGATCTATTGACGGAATATATAGTCAGAAAGGAACAAGGGGTCTATGATTAATGACCGCACCGTATTCAATCCAGAAAGCCATTGTGATTTACGCGCACTGTAACCTGCTTCTGCGAATATTGTTGGTGCGTAAACCGTAATTGCGGCAATGCCAACCCACCTACAGATGGATCAGATAAGGGTCAGTGGAGATAAGAAATCAGCGGGAAATATGTACTCCTGTATAATCTGTAACCAAATCGATAGCTGCACTCTCCGGGCGATATGCAAGTCCCCGGAACCTGTAAGATCCGTGTAAGATGTATCTGAAGAAAACGTGTAAACAGGAAGGATATCGCACCAATACCCCAAAACATATTCCAATATCCATTCATCTTGGAATGCTTCTTCTCGAGCTTCAAGACTTCCACGATAGAATCAAACTCACTATCCGCAATTGTACGTGGGTTCCCAGTTTCTTGCTTCGCCCCAGATGCCTCGTCTTCAGCCCGAAGCCGTTGTAGCACATCTTTTGCTTCTGTCAGGCGACCGACTTTAATCAACCAACGAGGAGATTCCGGCATCCAAGATAACGCGATCTAGGACGTGAGATGGTTAGTAACTGTGTTTGTGGTCCGTCCGTCTAAGGTACAAACTCGCCATGAATACGACGACTGGAACTATCTGAAATGCGATCGGGAATCTCCACCTAACCTGAGATCGTCCATCCCCAACAAATCCAAGTCCAAATTCTAACCAGTAAGCGACCACCACCCCGAAAATGTTGAGTGTGAATTCTAGCGCGATAAACGCGCCTGGAGGCTATAAGTAGGGTAGGAAAATATCCTGCTCCGAAGGCCTTACCTCTTGAAGTATGTGTAGCCACCTCGGCACTCCATACCGGCACAATGGCATTGAGATGGCCAGTCCCGATTCCGTTGATGATACGGGCACACAGCATCCTGTAAATTTTGACCAAATGGTAGTATGTCCTCGGCCATATCACGAAACTCACCATGCGATATTCTGCGCAGAACATTGAAGAGCAGCTCCTATCATAACCCATACTCCGCCAATCAACATCGTCTTTAGCCTCCCGATCCTATCACCAATTACTCCACCCATGAGGCATCCGAGAAGTGTACCTAGATAGTAAACTAAAGGGTTGATCAGTGTTCTGCAGGGAAACACTCCAGTTGGAAGGAACACACTGCTAACTATCCCACCCTGTCGCGTTGGCTCAGTGATTGTTACAACATATCCCTCAGAGGGGCCTTGGTAAGTTGAAAATCCCAATTTCATGACTCTAACATAATCGGGCGATGTATTAACACCACCCATCATGCCTTGGTCGTATCCAAAGCTAGTGATTTGACTGAGTCCGGTTATGCGTAATCGAAAGCTTGATATGACGTACAAAAATATAGCTAGGCTAGCAATAGCATTGATCCAATAGATGAGTTTCTTTCCAGAAAGAGGAGCCATGCTTTCGATTTCCTGGTCTAATCCAGTTCGAATCCTGCTGTTGGCCGTGAGGGTTGTGTGGGTACCAAACGGTGGCAATGTACATGGATCGACAGGACCGAGGTGCGTGGTGCTCGTCTATCGCTTCTAAGAAGGTGAATGCTTATGGATTAACGAAGTTTTTGTTGACAGAGAAGGGCCTCATGGCTAGGGTACTCAGGCATATCCCCCACAAGTCTTCATTCGGCCCGGGTGAGGTTCTAGTTGATCCCAGGGATTTTAAGGGAAATGCTCCAAGCCTGGATCTTGTACATCATGCATGTATACAAACCTAGAAGATAAGTAACACGGATGGTCAGTTGACAACTTACGTATTGAGTAATATGTGAAAAGAATTCATCATGGACCTGACTCTAGTTCAAGTTGGGGAGCAGTATCCCGAATGGCAATGGTCTAAATAAATTGTCGGAGAATGCAAGGCTTGACGAAAATCGATATCGTATT
Organism: Collybia nuda; assembly: GCA_015584075.1. Lineage (NCBI taxonomy): Eukaryota > Fungi > Basidiomycota > Agaricomycetes > Agaricales > Clitocybaceae > Collybia > Collybia nuda. Next base: position 106,909 of record MU150285.1, read on the forward strand.
GCACCATTTACTTTGTTTCTGCCGAGACGCGCGTTAATCACAATAGAAAGGTCTGCCAGCGGAGAAATCTGTGGAGTCTACGATCAAGTCATGGGAACAGATGATGATTCCGATTCGTGATGGTTTGGGAACTATACGATTACTAGCGACCGCCTATCTGGACTATGTATCATTTTACCTTTGTTTCCCAATAATGCGGCCCGAATAATCTTGCACATTGTGACTCAATGATTCTATGATAAATACTAATATTGAACAATAATCAACCTCGAGGAGATTACACTTGAGATACTACGCACATTATATGTCACGAATGATCATGAATGTGACGATTCTATCGGACGTACGCATTACTGGGGGGCTTCCAGACGGGAAGCGAGAAATATTGAAGAAATGAGAACGGGGTTACTTACTGGGGACAAGGCTCGAGAGATCAGCCCGTTGTTTGTCTTTGTATTATCGAGCACACTCGGACGTTGACAACCTCCCCATACATGTCGCATGCAACGTCGGAAAATACTCTATATGACTATTGAAGTCGGCCTCTTACCATGTTCACTTCTTGAAGCTCTTCACACCAGCTCCTGAATTGAATGACTCTGCGGTTGAAAATTTGTAGTTGGGCCGTGCCACGTACAATTTCGCCGCAGGTTTCTGCGTCGACACATGACGGCCTCGCCTCTAACATTGTGAAAGAAAAGAGGTTCTGGTCTGAAATTCTCACGCACAGCTCGGTCTAGAAGTAATGTCTACCCTACACCCTTATAAAGCGAATGACCTCGATAACACCTTATAGATCACGCTAAGGCCTTCCGGCTCCGTCGGTCAAATCCCATGTTAGAGCACACCGGGAGTAGCACCCGGCTCAGCGCTCAGCACTCAGTTCCATCAGCCCGTTGAACCCGTATGCGGTGCTGGGCGGATAGCTGACTCACCTGGTGGTATTAATGGGGGGTCATAACCAGGTAAGATATCACCTGTTTTAGATCTCATAAATAAACCTCATTCGCATATTCTTTTCTCCACAATGGACGTCAACGATTTCCAGGAAACAACTACTCGACGCGGATATGTCTACTCGTATTATCATAAACTTTCTACCGAAGGAAAACCCATTGTGCTCTTCTTGCATGGCTTCCCCTCGACACATCGGGACTGGTCTTCCCAAATAACGTACTTTGTTAAAAAGGGTTACGGTGTTATCGCCCCCGATATGCTAGGCTATGGAAAGACTAGTGCGCCTGATGACGCAAGCGAATACAAAGAATTAGACATGGTTGAAGACATAGTCGACATCCTCAACGATCTGAAGGTTTCCAAAGTGATTGGCGTCGCACATGACTGGTATTTATTTCCCCACCGTATTCTATCACCTGTAATCTCATCGCTTCCAGGGGCTGTTCCGTGCTTTCACGTCTTCTTAACACTCACATTGACTATGTGATTGGTGCCGCATTCCTGGCTGTAGGATATTCTCCTCCTCAGCCCAACTTTGATTACAAGACACAAATAGCAGCGATGAATGCACTCTTTGGATATGATGTCTTTGGCTACTGGGAATTCTTCTCCGCGGAAGATGCCGTCGCGCTCTCTGAAAAAAATGTATTTAAAACCATCTCACATCGTCCTTTTAATGCTTATTAATGTTGTAGCTCGACTCCCTCTATAGTATTATATTCCCGGATGACCCTTCTATTTGGAAGGAAAACCTTGCAACCCTCGGGAAAGTAAGGGAATGGATTGAAAAGAACAATCAGCGTCCCAGAGCTGCATTTTGGACAGAAGAGGTAGGTACTATCGTTTTTGAATTAACCTTACATACTGATTTTTGCCCAGGAGCAAGCTGCACATAAAGCCGCTCTAATGCAGAGGGGTCTCCAGGGACCATGTAATTGGTATAGGACACGCCTTCAAGCGCTGAATAATGCCGACGCCCAGTGTGAGTTGCAGATAATACAAATCTGCACCTATGGCTAAACTCTATCTCAACTCTAGCTATTCCCCAAGAGGCTTACAATATCTCCATTCCTACTTTTTTTGGTGGTGCAATGAAGGACCAGATCTGCATCGCTGGTGCTGCTAAGATGATGATGTCGAAGTTCTGCTCAAATTTGACCGCAAAGGAGTTCAACACTGGTCATTGGATTATGCAAGAAGCTCCAAACGAAGTGAATGAAGCGCTAGAAGGATTTTTCGCGACTCTTTCTTGAATGGCACTCCGCTAGTAAGGGTGTAGATACCTTGATATCATAGATTTGTTAACCAAAGTACCATTCAATAAACGCAGCCCACCTGATTACTTTAGAGCATTTGCAAGATCCTGCTGCTATTTGCCGTTAAACCTGATTGGGACCCTGTGGGCCTTCCACTTTCCCAAAACATTTTCACGTTGTATAAACCTAATGTTTCACTAGCGTTATCCCAACATGGTGGCGTGGCGTGCGGCAGCCGTAGCGCGCGATCTGGCATCCTTATGTTAGCCCCGCTCCTGGACTCCAAAGTACGTATCCTGATATATAAAGCACCCTGACGTGAAACCACCAAAGCCCCTTTCCTCATACTTAGCCCAATTTGGGACGGCAGAGTTGGAGTATATTCTGAGTATACGATCCATATGCATCCCTCACTTCTGTGTCAATTGGAAGCCACGTGACGTTTCGGTACCGCTTCGACCAAAAACTGCTGATATACAGAAAAGCAATCGACTAACCGCTGTTGGGGAAAGCGCTACCGGTCATGACTCATATATCATGATATAGACCAGACCAACTTGTGATTAGTGTAATTCCTATCTCTACCTGCCATGAACGTCAACAACTTCCAGGAAACGACTACTCGACGTGGATATGTCTATTCGTACTATCACAAACGCCCCACTGATGGAAATCCGACTGTGCTCTTCTTACATGGCTTCCCCGAGACGCATCGCGACTGGTCTTCCCAAATAACTTACTTTTCCAACAAGGGCTATGGAATCATAGCTCCTGATCTATTAGGCTACGGCAGGACTAGCGCACCCAATGACTCAAGCGAATACAAACTGCTTGACATGGTTGAAGATATTATCGACGTCCTCAATGATCTAAAGGTCTCCAAAGTAATTGGCGTCGCACATGACTGGTTTTTACATTCCTGTTTAGTTTATAATCCATAATCTCATCATGTTTTAGGGGTTGTTTTGTGCTTTCTCGGCTTCTCAACACCCACATTGACTATGTGATCGGTGCCGCCTTCCTGGTCGCGGGGTATGTTCCTCCTCAGCCCACCTTCAATCTCAAGGCACAAATAGCGACGTTGAAAACACTCCTTGGTTATGAAGTGATTGGCTACTGGGAATTCTTTGGCGCTAATGACGCCCCCGCTCTATTTGAAAAGAATGTATGCATAGTTTTCGTCACTTATTCTTTGTACACTAAATCAGGTTGTAGATCGATTCTCTTTACAGCCTTATATTTCCTGATGACCCATCAATATGGAAGGAAGACCTTGCGCCGATCGGGAAAGCGAGGGAATGGATCGAACAAAAAAAGAAGCGTCCTAGGGCTGCTTTTTGGACAGAAGAGGTATTACCATTTGGTCCTAAATTGCTTCATCTATTGATATTCTTTTAGGAACAAGAAGCACACAAAGCTGCTGTTATGCAGAAAGGTCTTCGGGGACCATGTAATTGGTATAAATCAAATATCGAGGAGCTGAACAACGCCGACGACAGATGTGAGTAGCGGTTAGTACTACTATTGCGTTCCTAACCCAATGATATCTTAATTCTAGCCATTCCTCTGGAGGCCTATAATATCTCTATTCCAACCTTCTTTGGTGGTGCGCTGAAAGATCAGAGCAGCCTTAAGGCTCTTGAAGTCGTCAAGACGATGATGTCACAGTTCTGCTCGAACACAACTATGAAAGATTTCGATTCTGGTCATTGGGTCATGCAGGAAGTTCCCTCCGCGGTGAACGGAGCACTGGAGGAGTTTTTCGCGACCCTTTTCTAACCGAAACTTAAGACTAAGGGTGTTTTGTGTGTACAGGTATAGCTGCTCTTGTATTTACAAAAGTTATTGATCACAAGGCCACCCGGTGTTACTTGATTTCGATCAATTCGACATCCTTGGAAGATCCCCCCACTATTCAGCCTCAAAGTTGACCAGTATTTCTCGTGGTCTTCAACCTTTTTGAGGCATTTCAACGCTTACATGAACCTTCTTTTTACCCATATCCTAGCGTTTCAGTCCGACGCCGCAGTGCCGCGATCCAGCCTTGCTATGTAATGACTGGAACTTTGCTATGTAATGATGGCACAGCTCCTGAACGATAGAATTCGTAAGCTCATTAGTCCCGTAAACTCGCCACTCATTATTTTCCGTTCCAGTCGGTTGAGTTCTATGGCGTGACTGTACAATGAATATTCGAGACAATGAGCCTGGCGTGGAAGTACCAACACTGATTCTCTCGAGCTTGCACTCAATATACTATTGTATTCTTCGGCACGCTTTCTGGATAAATATATGAAAACTCTCCAGACATTTATACGGCAATTACTAGATCCACCATGGTTTATACTCGGCGTCGAAACCAACTTCTATTGGCTAATTTTAGGTGCCGTGCTAGGCGGACCCATCTGACGGTATCATCATGAAAATAATCAATTACCGGCTATCTAGGATATATCACCGAATATTTATACCCCCCATCGTTCAGGCTGGTTTTTGTGCTTGTGTGCTCCTCTGCTCCTACTTTTCCCTGCCATGGACGTCAGCAATTTCCAAGAAACAACCACTCGACGCGGATACATCTACTCGTACTATCACAAACCCCCTACTGCTGGAAAACAGACTATACTTTTCTTGCATGGTTTTCCTTTGACACACCAAGATTGGTCTTCCCAGATATCCCACTTTACAGACAAGGGTTACGGAGTTGTAGCCCCTGATCTGTTGGGTTATGGAAAAACCAGCGCGCCTGAAGACGTAAGCGAGTACAAATTGCTGGACATGGTGGAAGACGTTATCGACATCCTCAAGGATGTCAAGGTTAACAAAGTCATTGTTGTCGCGCATGACTGGTATTTTTATCCCGTCCGAACTCTACGGTCCGCAAGCTTATCATGTTCAGGGGCTGTTTCTTGCTTTCGCGCTTTCTCAATACTCACATTGAATATATCATTGGTGCCGCATTTTTGGCTGTGGGATATGTTCCTCCTCAGCCTACCTACGACTACAAGACAGAGATTGCGACGATGAACTCGCTTTTTGGCCACGATTTATTCGGTTATTGGGAGTTCTTTTCATCAGATGATGCTGTCGCGCTATCTGAGAAGAATGTATGCACAATCATTTTCTGTTGTATCTTAAGCACTAACTCTGGCTACAGATAGATTCACTCTATAGCGTTATATTCCCTGATGACCCCCTGATTTGGAAAACTCATCTCGCGCCTCTTGGAAAAGCAAGGGAATGGGTTCAACAGAACAACAAACTTCCCAGGGCCGCATATTGGACATCAGAAGTAGTCACTGTTGCCTCTAAATTAATCCCAGTTAATGATTTTCTCCTAGGAGCAAGAAGAACATAAAGCTGCCCTATTGCAGAAGGGCCTTAGAGGTCCGTATAATTGGTATAAGGCACGTTTTGAGACGCTGAACAACGCCGATGATCAATGTAAGTGGAGGAGTGGCGATGAAATTTTTATGACTCAACCATATCAAACGCTAGCCATTCCTCAGGAGGCTTATCACATTTCTGTTCCAACCTTTTTTGGTGGAGCCACAAAGGATCATATTTCCCTTATTCGTGGCGGGAAGGCGACGATGGCGAAGTTCTGCTCAAACATCGCTATGAAAGACTTTGAGACAAGTCATTGGATCATGCGGGAAGCTCCGGACGAAGTGAACCAAGCGCTGGAAGAATTTTTCGCGACTCTTTCTTGATTACTATTTGTAGAGATGATCCCGTGTCCAAAGTACAACCATAATCTACCCATCTATCTGTCATGATATTGTTGAGTTGTATAAGATGTCCTTACAATTAGTCCGAGATTGTAAATTTCACTAGAACTCACCGCTTCCGAATAGTTTTAGAATTTCATCGAATGTCAACTTGCAATTGAAAATAGCCCCTGAATCTAGCAGCCAGTGGTAGGTTCCTCCAATAAATTTTCACACTAGGGTATTTTAGACTGTATCTGGACCCAGAGTGTTCTCGCCATCGCAAGAGCCACTGTTAATCATGCTCTTATGTGCAAAGAGAGACGGAGGGTGTATCAATCTGCGCTCATACGGGTTTCCAGACCCATCTTTTCATCAACAACACTGCCCAAGGGTTGATACAAGTATGAATTGTGTCCTCCAGAAAGTCATCTGTTGATTTTTTGGACTCAACTCGGCTAATTCGGATTAATCGCCCAGGATCGAGAACTTAAATGATATTGAACTTGACAATGCGGCCCATGGTATAGGATTAGGGTCTTTCACGAACCCCGTTTCAGTATTTGTCGCGTGGAGATGATCGTTGACTCGGCACCCTCTGCCAGTGGGCGTAGATATATAAAACTATGAGCGAGGAGGATTGGCCATTGACGTCAAGACTTTGCGCCTAATTCCCCGTTATAAAGATTTAGATTTGCGTGCCTTCAAGCCGATCATGCCCGTGGCGACGATTGCGGAAATCGCGTCACCTAAGTATCGATAGCGACGTAGCTTGATAGGCGCCGAGGTTGTTGCACATTCGACACAGGAAACGGAAAGCCGTTATTTAAGGCTGTGAGGGCCATTTCTTAACAGGGAGCCTTACATAACAATTCTGACAGTATGACCAGAGGTGCAATAGAGTAGGCGAACGGGTAAGCAAGGGTCGGAGGCTATTCGACGTTTTAAGTAAGGTTGAAGGCTGTGATGAGGGTTTGTGTATATTTGGTCTGTGCCAAATCATCAATTCACAATCCGCTTTCTGCTCCAGACTTGACCTTCAATCGCCTCGAAGTGTAAAATTGTCACTGCATACGCGTCAATAAACAGCTATGATGATATTGACATCTATGTGGACTTACCAACGAAACAATTCAGTTGTTTCTATCATTTCACTGGTAGTATCTTTCTCTGATCCGAACATTTTCGCCACCGAACTCAACTGCCATTCAATTCTATTTAATGTTCTTATGGAGATTTTGAGCTTAAAAGGGGACGGTTTGTTGTCGCTGCTACATCAAGGGAACACTCACAGCATTTACCCTAGAAACATATCTGCCAACTGCCGAGTCGGACGTGATCGCGTTTTAGTCTAGTTCCTGAGTTTTTCCTGGTGCCGGCACGTCACCTATCCCGAGATGGCATATAAGACCAGTGCCATCGAATTGAAATCTCTACTTTCAGCCGGCCTGAACAGTTATCCACTTCGAGCACTCTGTGAGTCACCGAATACCAACACTCTTCCCCCACTGGAACCCTTGCCCTTTGAATTTTTATATCTATAAAAATGAAGTTCTCCGCTCAACCTATTCTCTTGGCCTCCATCGCATTCGGTGCTATCGCTGCAGCTGTACCACTTGATGGGGAGGATCAACTTTTCGCTCGAGAGGTGTCATTCGAGACGTTCGATGCTCGTGGCCTCGAAGACTCTGAGACCATATATGCCCGAGAAATTAGCTTCGACTCTCTTGGCAGCCGCGCCTTCGAAGAATCAGAGGGCACGTACGCTCGAGATCTCGGTTTCGACGCTCTCGACACCCGGGCACCCGAAGACACGCAGACCATGTACGCCCGTGACTTTGACTTCGATGCCCTCGATGCGCGCGCGATGGAATTTCCCGAGGATGTGTATGCACGAGATTTATACTACGATGAACTCGACATGCGGGATATTGATAACGTTGAGGGTATGTTCGCCCGAGAAACGACCTATGAGTCACTTGGCGGGCGAGCTACCGGAGAGGCAGGAATGCTGGTCGAGCGGGGGATCGGTGGCTTCTTTAAGAAAGCCTTCGGAGGCGTCAAAAAGATACTTGGATTCTAAACCCAGGTGCGTATGCGCCTTGTTTTCCTGCCCTATATGTGTGCTTACTCATGACCTAGTAGACCTTTTCTTGAGGGTTATGGGAAGGTGATCGGTAGTGTACCTAGCACTACGATAATGGTTTCAGTATCAGTACTATATGGCTGTTCACTACCTCGATTAACTCGAAATGGAGTACTTGTAATTCGTCAACTACATCTCTCAAGAGATAAGATCTGATGATACCATTAATGACGCCCATAATGATGGACAGAATCGATGACGCGAAGTTATCGCTGTTTTAAAGATGGTGGAATGGTCAGCAAATAGCTACAACTGGGAGAGTATCCTCCATGGTAAATGTAAGTGGAAAAACGTATTCAAATTGTTCACTAGGACGCAGCAAATGCGGAAAATATACGACTTTATGGTGAGTATATATCTGGGTGAACCTTCTGTAGATTTATGTGATAGCCTCTAGTTGTGTAAGATGCAAGGATATCACCCGAATGAAGTCAACTCACTTGATTTTAGTCACTATGGGGAATAGTATGGTGGCGGTTCAATATTAGACATCCGATGCGTAGGGCGTGATTCCCCTGAAGTAGTAGAAGCCGATGTAAGATTCGTTCGGCCATTATATGATCTTACAACCCCGGACGAGGAGGGTCCACTTTGGGATGTGGTTGGAATGCTACTATTTCCCCAGGTGGATAGCGATGCCCCAACCTGGAAATTCCTTGGGGTATCATGGCGCCACTTTTCCACTAGGACGGGGCGACTATTCTCTGACGGAGAAGGCTGTGAATCGGTAAACGGGCGAGCTACCTCTTCTCCAGTTACTAAAATATGGGTTTCAAGAACATTTCTTTCTACCTGACAATAAGTGGCACGTACCACGATAAGCCCGCCGCCGTCGATTGCGACGATTAATAAATATGATAAAAAATCCTACTAATAGCACAAGTAATCCACCAATGGTACCCCCGGCTATTGCACCGACAGGTGGGCGGTCTGATGCTTGTTGGGGACTCTCTCCACTTTCTTGCGGCAAATCAAGAACCTGGTTAGAGCTGCACTTGAGTATACGAACTTCATCAAAGGCATAAAATATGTACTCCAGTGTTCGATGTGCCACTATAGGACTGAAAAAGAGCGCATAAAGATAAATATGAAAGCTCTCAGACTTGGATTCTAGGTACCCACCGTTTGAGAGGGATCGACAGTTAGGTTTGTTGTTGGCGAGGCCGATCGCCCAGAATCCTTGAAAAACAATCAGGTATTCAGCACATACGTAGAGCAGGAAGAAAAGGAATTTTTACTCCATTAACCCTGCCCACATCTGCCGCGAACGATGTCCATTGACTCGGTATGCCGGACTCGTCCTCGCGCAAATTGCTGATATACGCCGCTGCGACTCCTTTTTTTGCCAACTGAGATATGACTGCACTATATGACCCTTCCGTGGGAGCCTCCGTAAGCCATACAGCTAGATTTTAAAGTTCCCTTTAATATGTATATGTATACGGGATATGACTGGAGCTCACATTGTTTAGATACAGGAGTAGACGAGGAGTTATCCACATTTTCATCAACATTGAAGCTCGCATACGAAGATTCGTAGACATTGACAAGATCAGCAATACCAAAGTAACCAGAGTCAGGCATTTCACCCGGATCCAGACCAATCTAAGACTATCAAGCACCCCATTTTCTTCGAATATGAATCGGGAGCTTACAAAATTAAATCCTTTCCCCCTTGCATAAGTGGCGTGAGTTCTATACTGACTGAAGAGGCTAGCTTCAGATGCAACGCCATCAAAGAAGATACCCGTTGGCCGATACGACGAATCCCATCCCGCATATGTGTCAATTTCAGCTTGAACGTTTGACATAGATTTGTCGCCTATATCTGTAATGATAAATCCCATCTTCCTGCTGGCCAGATTACAATACGCACCAGTATCGATATGTCCTAACACAACAGCATCGGAACGGGGACGGAGCAACGGAATACACCGGCGGAAAGCTTCACTTGGTTGTGATCCGTGGTCACCTGGACCATCGTTGGGGTTCACAATGCTGTAAAATGGTGTTTGGGAGTTGGCGGAAATCCTACAAAGTACGATTTGTGAATATTTTTATGGTGTGATCTACCCACTTACGACGTGATGACCCGTGACCATCCCGAACAAGTACTTGATGATCCAGGGCCCACATACAAAGGTATAAAGATCTGGGAGCCATTATAAACTGAACCAGACATAAAGTTGGAGAAACTCACACCTAGAGTCCAGGTAGACGAAACGAGAGACAGTTGGAATACAAGCCAGATGAGCATCTACAACGATGGTCAGGATGGGGGAGGCATGAACATCAGCGACCGTCTTTTACAATATACTCAAACCATCACGCAGATCTCGATATTCTGCTCTTGGACATTCAAGTGCGAATCGGAGTTGATAGATTTTTGTCATGCGCCTTCACTATCAAAACATCGAGGTTGGCATCAAAAAATACGAGATCAAACGCCCCCATTGGGAGTCGCCCTTCCCAATTCGGATTCAGGGCGATGAAGCGGAGGGAGACCAACGTGGTGAGGGAGTAAATGTTGGCCGAATATCGATACAGTTGAAGCCGGATCCGAAATACCCGGTTCAAAATGTTGTTGGGTTCGCGGGGAAAGGTTGCCTATTGCCTCTTAGTCCGCGATTTGACTTGTTACCACACAGCGTAGGATGGTATTTATTCATGGCCAGGACGAGACGACCAGGGTACATAGTAGTCGATGGTAATAAGTTCTACCATCGATGTGGTTGTTAAGGTCCAGGAACCTCATGCACATCTTTGATTCCGGCGTTAATACAACTAATCACGTGTTCAACCTTCAACTTTGGCCGTTCGCGAAGAGTGCCTGTTCTTCCATGTTTTTGGAGTTATTCAACTTTTATCAATACCCCCAGACTCTGTCCTTCCCCCCTCCTTTTATCTCAAAGAAGTGTCAGGTCGGATGCCAGACTGGTTAAGTATGACATCGTCGGATTATTTCGCCAAGGATCCAGAGCTGGGGTCGGGGCCGAGGAAATGCTCGAATCATGCCTAGGCCCATTCGTCGTTGGGCTTGGCCAATGCGCTTGTATAATACAAGCCGTAGAATCGGATGCCATGATGACGCAAAAAATGCAAATAGTTGAATGTTTATGGGTACAGTTTACCTTGAGGCCGGAAAGTACTGGGATGCAGTGCGTCGACGAACGAGAAACTAAGCCAGTGCTGTTCTTGAGTCCCCCAGCATTGCTGAGATGTAGTGCCGGAATAAGATAGTGGGAGCGAGGGCAAAGGAGGCCCGGAGACTATGACTTTACCACAACGGTATATGTATTATTCTGGGCGAGTGTCGACGTACTTTAAATACCTTGAAATGATGTCCCTATTACTGCAATATCAATTTTCACATTAACATGGGATTGTTAAATACCCTGTATCTTGTATAGCCCGTATGGGAGGGATATACATAACATCTAACTCCGGTATGAAAGGATATTGGGTTGTTACCGACCAGCACTCGCAATAAGTTACGGAAGTTCTGTCTCCAGATTAGATCAAGATATAATTCAATATCAAGGGGTAGCGTTGTGGTCCTGGACATCACCGAACGGTCCATGCAAGAGCGAAAAAAAAACGGGGGGTGGATCCAACAGCATGGTAGACATGGCCTCAGAAATTGTGGAAGCAAACACATGATGATACAACGCATTAGTATTATTCACTACAACATATACAACCTTCTCATGAGCTCATATATTGAGGCAGACTTCTGCAACATTGTACATTCGGGATGAGTTGCATGAATAACAGGGGTAACTCACTACAAGTTCATGGATAGTAGGTGGGCGGTGGTTCGATGGGTGCCACACGGGTAGGAAAAGACTCCCCTAACGAAGAATGCATTGTTAAACCAGTTCGGACATCAGACAGTCCTTCCAACGCAGACGTTGATGGTGCGCTTTGTGACACGGTTGATACACTCGGAATTCCCCACCGAGGTGTTGCTCTGGTCTGGAGACCCCCTAGCACATTGGTAACACGTTGCTTCTCCCTTATGACAGGACGATTATTCTCTAAAGAAGGCCGGGAATTGGTAAATGGGTGGGCCATCTCTTCCCTAGTCACTAGAACATTGATCTCATAGGGTTTTCTCTTTCTGGTAACGGTTGGCACGTACCGCTGTAATTCCTCTTTCGCCGACTTTTACGAATGAAAAAGCTAATACACGACAAGATTGATACAATAACCAATCCACCAAGGATTCCGCCAACTATGGGGCCTATGAGTGGGTGGTCAGATGGTTGTTTTGAACTTTCTCCAGTCGCTTGAGGGTCATTGGGAGCCTTAGTAATATACTTCAGTTTATTTTCTGGTAAGAAAGTGTGGACCTCGTACTCTAGTACTTGAACTACTAGGGGTGAACTGAAAATATAGCACAAATTATGTTGGAATTTTGTGGACAGGTCAGTTTCATGTGTCAGGTACCTACCGAATGAGAGGGTTCAATGGTGGTATTTTTGATTGTGGGGGCCATATTGCCTGGGGCCTGCGGGTGAACAAGTTAGTTAGCCTACATAGAGCGAGGCCAGAAAAGATGTATACCGCATTTGCTTTGCCCACATCCTCGACAAACGATGCCCAATTTGTGGGAATTCCGGATTCGTTATCGCTCAAATTGCTAATATACACGGCCATAATTCCTTTTTTCACCATCTGAGATATCGTCTCGGTATATGACTCGTTTACTGGCGCGTTTGTCAACCACACAGCTAAATATGACAATGTGTGAAAACATATTTAGCATAAATACTTAAATTGAATATAATTATGAATCACATTGGTTGGATGTTGGCGTGGAAAGGCCATCGGAGACTACATCTTTATCAATTTGAAATTTTGCATAATTTGACTCGTAGACATTGACAAGATCCGCAATACCGAAGTAATCGGGCTGAGGTTCTTCGCCTGGATCCAGACCAATCTAGTGTTATTAAACATGGGATCTTCTCCAAATAGGAACAGGGGGCTTACGAAATTAAATCCTTTATCTCTTGCATAGGTAGCATATTGTTTATATGATTTGAAAGAGGATTCTTCTGATAACACTGCGTCAAAGAAAATACCCGTCGGTCTATAAGCTGAATTCCACCCAGCATAAGTGTCTATTTCAAATGTAACCAATGTCATGTTTTTATTGCCATTGTCTGTGTACTGTCGGTCTCATTTTTCCGTTGACCAAACAAAAAAGCGCACCAGTATTAATGTACCCTAGTGTGATGGCGTTTGAATGAGGGCGGAGACGCTGGATGCATTGACGGTAAGCGTCTGTTGGTTGTGAGCCATTTTTTCCCGGACCATCGCTGGGATTCACGATACTGAAAAACCGCGTTTGGGGGTTGGCGGAGATTCTACAAAGAATGCTTTGTGAAAAAACTGTAGAGAATTGTTGTGTAACTAACGATGATATAACCTGCGACCATCCAGAACAACTATCTGCTGGTCCAGGGTCCATGTCCAGAGGAATGAAGACCTAGGACCCCGTTTTAAGCTACACCAGATTACAGTAGGCATAGTGCCGAAAAGCTCACGCCTAAGGCTTGAACGCATGAGAAAAGAGCCAGTTGCGATACCAGTAAGAGAAGCATCTATAGCAATAATTGGGATGGGGGGGTAAGTAATTATACAATGCGCTTGGTACACGTACAAATCTCGATGCTTTCCCCTTGTATCCCAAGTCCCCTCCTATCTAATCGTAACGGGAATCTGAGAGTTTCTGGGTAGTTGTTGTGAGTCGTTATCACTTCGTCAAGGCGGTGCCATCAAAGACCACGAGACCACATGCCCACTTCATCGAAGGTTGATCATGATTTTGGCGTTCCGATGAAGATCGATTTTAGGATAATTAGAAAGAGTAAAAAACAACGACGGTGGCTAGGTGCCATAATGTTGATGTTGACAGTGGAACTATCGTGGTTTTGCTTGGATTTGGGGTAGGGGTGAGATTCACTAAATCCTGAGCTCCAATTCACCTCGCTGCCATGCAATGTACGACGGTGCATGTCACAGTTGTGAGACCAACAAAGTGTATAAGGGCCACTGACGTTGCTTGGCTTGAGTTCGGCTGTCGTCAGCCTTGGAATAGGAATCCAGGTGCACCGCCCCAGGCAGTACAAGTTCAACTTCAAGAATCAAGAAGGCCCCTGAATCAAACCACGTGATTTTTACAATATAAACGCATCTGATCCTGTCCTAAGGGTTCCTATGCCTACTCTAGTGTACCACAACCCCTACAGTTACCCAATTGTACACCTCTGTTTGGGAGTGGGAAATTTCACTTAAAAGGGTGCACAATCACAAACTTTATGGTTCCACAACATCACCTCGTGCTATTTTGTGTGGAGAACTTACGGCATTCTAACAACGAGCGTTGAGGGGTTCAGTCACATAACTTTGGTAACTTCTGAGAGTGGTATTGATCATGTGGTTCCCGGCTTTTCCAAGGAGATGGTCAGAGGGCGTTTAAATGTTACATGTACCGAACATGATTACCTATATGAGAGGCTTTATTATTAGATCGCTGTTATGGCACTAGCTAGGGTATATAGGGGCCAACTAGGAGTTGTCAAGAAAATAGTAAAGCTTTGTCTGTATATGTAGTGCGAATTCCTGGTGATCCATCAGCGCCTCCTCAAAATACAATACTAAAAATCAAAGAATGATATGCACGCACAGTAAAAAAAAAGCAGGTAGACCTAATATTATAATACACGGGGCTTGGGAGATAAAAAGAGACTAAAGGGTAGGGATATAGAATACATCGACTTCGTTCAACGGGAGGCAGCGAATGTATGGATATGCAGCCTTTTAGTGAAGGCGTATCTGAGAGAGAATTTCCCTGCGGTGTTATACCTCAGGCGTGGGTTATGCAAAACCCCAAAATACGACTTACTTTACGGGGAATAGTTTGGCGGTGGCTCAATGGATACACTGCGTGTTGTGAGAGGTTCCTCCAACGAAGGAGAGTGCGTTGCTATACCATCCTGGCTGCCAGGCAGCACCACCACTGCAGACGAGGAAGGCGCACTTTGTGACTCGGGTGAAGTTGTTATACTAACCATCCCCTGCTTGGGTGATACCCTGACTCGGAAACCCCCCAAAATCTGAGTAAAGCGCAACTTCTCCCCTGGAACAGGCCGGGCATTTTCCGGGGGAGTGGGAAGGGAATCGGTAAATGGGTGGGCCGCTTCTTTTTGAATTGATAAGATGTTAACATTTTTTTCCTCTTTGGTAATCATTAGTACTTGCCTCTACGACCCTTACGTTGACGATTTCTACGAATCAAGAACACTATAAGCAACAAAACCGACAGCATGAATAATCCTCCAACAGATCCCCCGATTATGGGGCCCAGGGGTGGGCGATCCGATGCTTGGGGTGGGCCCGCTTCAGTTGTTTGAGGAGGACTAGAAGCCTTGGTAGGGTTGGAATTAAGTTTACGTATGTGAAGAAAAGTGTAAACTTCATACTTCTGTATTTCTAGTGCTTTCTCCGCTAGTTGTGGGCTGAAAAGGGAGTACATAAGATATTAAAGTTCAACAGGTCGACCTTGGGCAAGGTCCACACCAAATTATTGACCATTGTCGTGCTGGTCTCTGTGGTAGTTGAGTTATCTAGAGCCTACCAATAATCGGTTCCAGTACTTAATAAAGGCAAGGTAGAGCCAGAGAAAATAGATACCTCATTTGCCTTGCTCACATCTTCTACAAACAATGACCACTGGATGGGAATTCCAGCTTCATCGTCGCGCAAATTACTGATATATGCCGCCGCAACTCCTTTTTTTATAATTTGGGATATAACGGCGCTATACGATCCCGTATTGGGTGCTCCCGTAAGCCACACGGCTGGATGCGGGAAGGGTGAGAAAATATTTATTTTAGAATATATATCTTTCTTACATTGTTTGGATATCGGAGCAGAAGGACTATCGAATACATCTTCACTAGCATTGAAGCTTGCGTATGACGATTCATAAGTGTTGACTAGATCTGCAATGCTGAAGTACAGAGGGTCAGGCATTTCTCCCGGATCCAAACCGATCTATTCATATAAGATATTGCGTCATTTTCGAATAGATACAGGGGACTTACAAAACTAAACCCTTTCCGTCTTGCATAAGTAGTGTAATTTTCGTATTGATTGAAGAGGCTGGACCCAGACGAAACACCATCAAAGAGGATACCTGTTGGTCGATACGGCGAGTCCCACCCAGCATAGGTGTCAACCTCAGCTTGGATATTTGACGAGGACTTGCTCCCTGTTTCCGGGCGTTTAAAAAACCCTGGTTCTCACTAACCACATGAGAATACGCACCAATGCTGATATACCCCAGTACAATCGCATTGGCTCGGGGACGGAGAGATTGAACGCATTGTTGAAAAGCTGTATTGGGTTGCGATCCGTGGTCGCCTGGTCCATCATTCGGGTTCACGATACTGAAGAATGGTGTTTGAGGATTGCCAGAGATTCTATGAGACCTAGTTAGTAATAGTTCTATTGCGCTTCATTTTTTCACTAACGATGAAATAACCTGTTTCCATCCTGAGCAAGTACCCGATCCAGGGTCGACATCTAGAGGAATGAAGATCTGGGTTGACCTGTCGTAAACCGCGACATGGATGGTGTTGAAAGACTCACGCCTAAGGACTGAACGTACAAGGAGAGGAATATTTGTGTTATTAACAAGGTGGGAAGCATCTGCAGCAGCTGTTAGTAATAATCAGGATGAGGGACCAGCGATTAAGTATACAACTCAACATATCACAAACAGATCTTGATATCTTTTGTTCTTTGAGGTTCCTCTCTTGGAAACTGAAAGGGCATAGAGAGTAACCGGATCGTTCTTCCAGGAGGCCACTATCACCGTGTTTGGATGGTGGCAAAGTTAGAACGTGTGAGACCACACGCTCATTCCATCGGAAGTGATCATATGCGCGGCATTTTAGCGCTCTCGCCGAGTGCCACAACTCCCAGATCCGAGTTGTTTTATAGTTAGAAAGGGGAGAGTGACGATGCCCATTGATAGCCAAGCGTCCATGCTTTGGAGTATTTTGGACACTGAATTTGGGGGCAGAGACAAGAAATTATACTGCCAGTGTGATTAAGTAGCTGGTTAGAAGTTGAAGATTCCTAAGCCACAATTTAACTTGCGACTGTGAGGCGTGTGTAATGGTATGAGATAGACGCAATCACGACTGCAGGTCAAATATGGGTTTGTTTTCGTCACTCCACATAGACAAACTCGCCATTCCGGAACCTGGCAACGTGATGAATTCATTAAGGTTCGGCTAGTGCCTGGGCAGTTCCGATTCCGAATAGGACCCGTCCCCGCTTACGACAAGAACCATTTGTGTACGGTGAATCGGGGGAAGTATAATTTTACCATAAGGTACATGCTAATCAAATGCAGAGACGTACAGCATCTTAGAGCGTGTGGTAGCGGCTCCCTGTGCTTGCCCAGATAGACCAGACTTATGTTCTGGATATACCAGCCTCTCCAGCAGATATATAAAAAGGTAGTTCGAAGCTGGGTATACGGGAGAAGGTAGGTGAATAATAAACCCGATCGTCGCACTAGCTTTCTTTAATATTGCACCCGGGGTGGAACATTTGTCGAGAAGATTGTTTTATATATTTTTAGGCTATCACTGATGATGATGTTATTTGTGAGTGTCCTTATAGCAGTGCAGTGTACATTATAGCGCCTCTGATGGTAACATGGGCTTGGCTGAAACAAACTTGTTCCTAATCCGTACAACTCGTCGTGTAAATTGGAAAATTGTTGAACTTAGCCCGCAAAAGAAAAGAGAGAAGTAGTGAAATAATGAAATAATGCAAAAGTACACGAAATATTCTGTTTGACACATAGTAAGAAATTTCCTATATGTCTGTAGACTGTAACATTGTATGTGAATCCATTTATAATAGCCAGCTGAGAAACCAAGTAGACATATGTTAAACTAACATAACAATAGTACAAGTCTATGCGGGTACTGAACAACGTGAAATGTCTGTAGATTTGGTAACTGGTAACTGGGATCACCCTATACCAACAAAAATAAGAGGGTGATGGTACAAACGGAGGGTGTTGAAGATAGTTATATGTATGTACAAACAAATGGGGTTGAGGCCAAGAGTCGACCAAGAACATGTGTCCGCGAATGAGAAATGAAAATTGTATTGTTATACTTCCGGAATCTCAAAAGTACGACGGTAAGCAGGCGGCGCCGGGTCGTTCGTTGTACCCAAAGGACCACCTGGAAATAAGCTTCGAGCCCCCAAGTCTAATACGAGAAAGGTCATAGGTGGAGCGTAGGTGGTGGTCGGAGAAGAATGATAAGATGACTTTCTGACATGACCATTGTTAAGTGTGGAGGTCATAAGGTCCGCATCTTGTATGTTTCTCGGACCACTGAGGCTAGATGTATCGACAAAGGGAATTATTTCCCCGTCTTGGGGTGGTCGCCTCTCGTCGACTGGAGAGCCAAATAGTGAGGCGAAAGAACCATTCCCTGGTATCATTATATTTTTGGTAAGTTTCAGGTTGGTCGGGTTTGGGACCGTTGAACGTACTGCTTCGGCGCACTCTGGATATGGGAAGCACCGCATGTTTCACTGATCTTTGTCGGTAGCGCCAAAAGAAGGCAATGACACAAGAAATGATAAGGGCACCGGCGATCGCACCTCCAATTATAGCTCCTATCAGAATCCGATTTGACGGCTGGGAATCCGAGGGTGGGAAATTTATTGCATTCGGTAGCTGAGTAGGAGTTTGAAGGCCCGACGTAGGTGTCGAATACAACTGAGGGTTGTGCAGGGTGGTGTTCATGGATGTAATATGGTTGATGGCAATTGTTGGTGATGAGGGAGAGTCTGAAGTGAGTCCCATCGGTGGACCTAGCTGGTCAGTGTTAGATCCGATATTAGATGGATTAAAATTGGGTAGAGACGCAGGTGGCGAGGACGACAATAGTGTAGTAGTAAAGAGGGTGGGTATCACGGCCTTCTCTGTGACTGTTTGTGTGGTATTTTGGGGAGTTGAGGTGGAAGCAGATGGACTGGTTTCTTCCACAGCGATTGTAAGGAAATCCAGGTAAAAAGTATTGTCGGACAGAGATGTAACAACCAGTGTATGCTCCCCGTCTGATAAAATTGGTGACTGATAGAATAGTTTTCCGTACTCAGTACTGGATCGTGAGGGTGCTTGAAAAATCAACGGGCTGGCGTTATCTATAGAGTACTGCGATATAGCCTCTGACAGGGTGATTGTTCCATAAACCCCGATCGAGGTCCCTATATCGTTCATACGGTACAAAATTAAACAGGTGGTCATTTCTTTCAAAATCTACTTACCTTCGAATATTATAGACAACCGGGAGCCTGCTTTCTCCGCCACGTGTGTTGTTCTCTGATACTCCGCTGCGACCCCTCCAATCCTCCAGGCACCAAAATACTGTATGCCGGGATAAGTGTCGTCGTACTTTTGAGAAGGCATTGATTTGGGGGAAAAAATAACCTAGGGGTATTTAACGGTTGAAAGGGGGGAAACGGGGTAGAATAGTTGGTAACTTATGGAAAAAAGGACAGGGGCGTATCATTATGCCGTTCTTGATTTCTATGGTTTTTGATTTTGGTTGGCGAGCGAGTGAGAATATGTGGTGTCAGACAGACGTCTTGCACGAGGTTTGTCGATACAGGGGGTGAGTCATGTCGCGTCCCTGAAGTCTAAAAAGCTTGAAAACTGCACGCATGTATTTACGGGCTGTAATTGCTACTGGCGAGACAGACTTCAGTGAAGGGTCAAGGATTGTTAAACCTTACCTTGTAGAGTCGAATTTCTGACTCTTTATCAATCCCACGGGGGTTCCATTATTATTTTCCTTCAAGAATCATGATTTGATGGAAATAAAGTTCATTCTTGACAAAGTGATTATGTCCGTGGCGACGCAAGTTGTCACTAGCTGTGCCTAGACCCCTGGTACAGAGACAATGGCGTTAGTCTGTAAAACCATTATTATTGCTGTGGGGACGGGGCTTACTTTCAACCGAAATTAAATATCGCCCATGTTGACTTTTGATGGAGCCCCGAAAACCCCTGAGGGCCTTATGGACGATATTGGTTAGGCCCATATCTGTCGAATGAAAATAGAAGTAAGTTGGTGAGAGTTACATCGTGATGAACTTGGAGGTTGATAGGGTTATGTGGATGAACCCAATAGCGTGAGCCCCCAGTTTACGACAGCGAGTTCTGGATATTTATTTCGGGCGCCGTTGGAGAATTGATAACCTCTTCGGAAGGTGGGAACCCAATGTCCGCATTGTGTTCCATAATCTAATTCATCCACACTTGTCAAACTCGAAGTTGATCAATTCCAGTCGCATAAGATATTTTGTTTGAAGGAAATGTCGCACAGATAGACCTAATGAGAGTGCGTGTTGAGATCTTCTACGTTTGACACTTATATTCTCATGCCACGGACAGTTCCGGACCGGTAGTGTTTTGGAAGGTGCCTAAACTGACTGCATAGGCGTATGCCCACTCACGCCGGTAGATAACTTGCCAGCGCACATAAAATATTTGAATAATGATAGTGTTGCAAAGATTTCCCTCAAACAAGGTGTTTAGATTAAATCTACTCCGTAATCAGCCCTAGACACCGTCTAAATAAATTCAGCTTACATTTATTTCTAGCTATGGGGTATACGTTGGCGGCGCCTCTGGCTTCGATGCTCTGTGAAGCGCTTCAAGTGATCTCCTCACTGAGGCGTAGTTTGTCAAGTGGTACATCCGTTTTGTTGGGCCTAGGACCGCGCCCGGTACTGGGTTAGTCATAGGAGACAGCAGGCTATCAGAATGGCCTAAAAGTCCGGAAGAGGGCGAGTTTTGGAATGTAGTCTGGATGCTGGGGAGAATGTAGTTTCCATGTCCGAACGATGACCCGTTTTGTGAATCTCCAAACTCGGATTGAGCATCAACGGGGGGTTCCTTCGGTTCCATTTGTTTGGAGTTGTACTTTGTTGACAGACCATATTCGACAGTGGTCGAAGTTGTGGATTTAAACTTCGTAAATGGATGGGCTATTTCGGCTCCAACGGCTGGAACTTGGGGCCTTTTTAGAAATATTTCCTTTCAGTATGGAATCGCCTACCGCTGCGACCGTTTCGCCTTCGATTTCGGCGAATGATAAACACGATGACCAGTAAAACCACAATCACTACTAACGCGCCGAAAATACCGCCCACAATCGCACCTACGTTGGGGCGATTTGATCCCTGACGGATTGTTAACATTAACATGAGCTAGATCCAGATGACGACTCCTACCTCAATAGCAGTATCACTGGTTGCGGCCTGAGGAAGTCGCGCAAATAGAATTAGGATACATCATTATCAAGCCATATACCGAATACTTACAGGCTGATGAGTGTTCGTAGGGGTTCCTGGAAGAGAGATGCTAGTTGGAGCCTGGGAATCATAATATTAGGAAACCATTGTATATGCAAAGTGACTGAAGAAACCTGTATCATGTTGGTCTTGCCCACGTCCGCCACGAACGAGGCCCACTGACTAGGGATGCCAGACTGATCATCCCTTAAATCACTAATATAGACAGCCCGAATTCCCTTTTTAATGAGTTGTGATATAACGACACTATAAGACCCATTTTTGGGTGCCTCCGTGAGCCACACGGCTAGAAATATGATGCGTTAGAAGTCGCCTGTACACAAACCTCATAACTCGCATTGTTTAGACGCCGGAGTCGAGGCACTTGTGAACACGTTTGCGTCGGCGTTGAAGCCCGAAAACGAAGATTCGTAGGTGTTGATGAGGTCCGTAAAGCCAAAATAGCCAGGGTCCGGTATTTCACCTGGGTCCAGTGCGATCTCAAGAATAATGTTAATTGCCACGTGTTTTATGATTTAGCATTTAGGCACCCACGAACGTGAACCCTTTCCCTCTCGCGTATGTAGCATAAGTCTCGTACTGGCTGACTGAATTGCCGTCAGCCCGGGCTCCGTCAAAGAAAATGCCCGTGGGCCGGTAAGATGAGTTCCAGTTAGCGTAAGTGTTGATTTCAGCAATAACATCTGATAAAGACTTCTTTCCTGTGTCTATGGGTATCGTCGATCTCGGTTATGTGATGAAAATGACAAAGATACGTACCAGTATCGACGTAACCTAGCACGGTGGCGTTGGTATGGGGTCGGAGAGATTGCACACATTGGCGATAAGCGCCGCTGGGCTGCGAGTTGTGGTCCCCTGGACCGTCATCGGGATTTACGATACTGAAAAATGGAGTTTGGGGATTGGCGGAGATGCTGGACAAAGTAGTCAGTAAATAATGCTTGATGTCAGTTCAACCCACTAACGATGCAATAACCCTGGACCATGCTGAGCAAGTGCCCGATCCAGGGTCAAGATTCAAAGGGATAAAGATCTGAAAGCCAGGCGTAAACTTCAGATTAAAATGGCGGGAAAAGGACCTACACCTAGAGCCTGAATGCATGAAATGAGTGACAACTGCAGTACCAGCAGGGTAAGCATCCTAGCAGTTGAAACGGAAGGAGGACATAAACGGGGAATTCCCTCAAACCGGTTGTGTAGTTGTATAAAAAAGCTCTCATGCCCTGAACAACGGCCCCCACTGATTAGCTTTCCAGAGATCCCAGGCTTGGGAGGGCCAACCGCATATTCGTGATATCAACTGGTTCTGCGCATCATATACGTATGATGCAGCTCCTTCGGGGCGCGGAGAAACCGAGCTATGAGTTTAAACGCTCACACACCCCATAAAGGCACATTGATGCCGCCCATACAATCACCGCCGTGTACTATTTGGACTTGGTCGGGCGTCACGGTTCCCAATTTGGATACGGGGTGATAGATAGCTACATTAGCCTGCCGAAATTGAAAGATCAGCACACAAGTCTATCCTTTTTAAAACGAACGGACCATAGAGATAAGTATTCATTGCTTCTTTTCGTATGGTTCGGGCACTGTTAGCTGCAGATGGGTGGGAAGTAAACTTTTCCTCAGAACTTGAATTTTTACGTGTCTATATAATTTGACGCCCCTTGTGATGTCGACTAATAACATCACAACGATCAGCAGTGTGCAATTGATTCCACGGAAAGTTAAAAAATGAGAAGACTTGTCCACGGTATATACTACAACATGATGGAAAACTATTATCCGAAGCTTGAAACAAAGAACAAATAGGTACAACATACTCGTGGACTAGGCCTACCGACGCAAGCCGGGTCGTAGGAAGTAGATAATGCCAAGTACGAGGAACAGAAGAGAGTTAGGAAGAGTGAACATTGCTGCTGCTGAACTGTTTTGAGTGCTACTGGGGGCGCCTGGCGTAGTTGTCCCATTAATCGACGATGAACCAGGAGCAGGGCCTGCTAGTTGTCGAGGAGCATACTTCGACGGAACGGTAACGACAATACTATCAAGATCTATAAAAGGGATTAAGTCAGGTGTTGGTCCCTTCATGATATGGTTGGGCTTTACCGAAGAAAGAGTTGTTAGCACCACCCATATTCTCAATCCTGAGTGTGTGTAAGGAGTCGTCGAGGTTGGACGCAAAGTACTCCAGCGTGGGTTTCATTTGTTCGCAGGTCATACCGTATGCTCCACCACAACCAGATATGCCACTGTAGACTTCAGCTGTTTTGTTGTCTAGGACGACATTGTAGAGCCCGTGATCGTTCTTTTTGTCCCCAAATACGTAGATAGTAGAGCCTTCGGAACGTCAACAATTACACCATATAAAAGAGGCGGGCTGCGTACCATGGAAAGACAAGGACACAGTGGCCTTATCCTGATTCGTGAACGACGTGCCCCCGCCACTGAAATTAGGGGACTTGTTCGAGTCCCATTTTCCAGAATATGTCAGCGCCGGATTATCTTCTTCATAAGTCGTGTTTGATACCGTAGCCCTACTGTGAATTAGTGCAGTTGCAGAAGTACCATAAAATGACTTACCCAGTTGGTGCTACCTGTACTGTCGTCTGCAGATAGTCAAATAGGAGAAAATTCCCGCCTCCATCCCCTTCCTTGGCTCCCAAATTCTTCAAAACGAGATTGTGCGTCCCATAGGTAAGGTTGTTCATTCCGAATAAAAGAGATGGCTCCGAGGAATTCGTGACAGAGTAAGCGCTAGAGGTGGTGGTATTGGAGTCGATTTGAACTTCGTAAGAGCCATAAGCTGGACCTTTGTGGCCATATAGAAACACAGCAGGGCCTGCAAGAAGAGGTAGGCTTGAGAACTCGCCAAGAAAGAGTCATAAACAAAACACGGCTCAAGACCATGACGCACCCGTAAAATTGAAGCCCACTGATGCCCCAACAACCTCAGTCTTGTGAAATGTCCCCATCCACCAAGGACTAGCACTTGCATTGAACGACGGACTTGACGGGTCGGGAGTTTCCCATACAGACTGGTCGGGATAAGAGAGAATGCTGTCGAAATCATCGACAGTCACATTGACGTTTACAGCTGAAGTGTCCATTGGAGAGTAAGAGTGATAGGAGAAAAATATAAAACACGACGATGGACAGTAAACGCGGTTCGCACTTGTCCGAACTTTTCGGCAGCCCTAGTTTGAGGCTGTTCACCCTGGACGGTGCAGGAATTGAGTCAATTCAGGAAGCTCGAGCTCGATGTAGTCCCCAATTCCAAGAAATGCCGTCCGTGGCCAGAATGCGGAGGAATTATTGGGGGCATGTTGCACTGCTGGCAGGCTGTACGATTGTTGATGCACATAGTGTTAAACAGGCAATTTAAGTTTTGTGACAGTGGCGAGTTGAGATTTCTCGTATAAGTACGTATTCGTACATTTTCATGAATAAACAATGCTTATATTAGAGATAAAAACATTCCTAATTCTTTCCCCTCTAATATGTAAGATTTTGACTTTTTTCGAATGTGCATAATTATGCTGGCTACAGAATTTCTAACTACTTTTTTAAGTTATCGAGAAATGGATCCAGTATCAAAATTTGCCCAAGAATGTAGAAAGGTGGAGGGGAGAGATGTTCACTCGTCAGTAAACACATCGCGCCCAAGTCATAGCAACCACTCAAATATTCAAGGTTTTTTATTTGTCTGATTTTTTCCAGAGACGCTTCTAAGAATTTTTTTTTTCAAGAACATAATTCGAAAGCGCAAATGAAAAACGCACCATCAGTTCTCGCCCAACGCCAACCTAAAGCTGATTCTCAGCCTCCCACTCCCCCTGCATTGCATCTAGGAACCCCCAATCCCCGGATTTATCCTCGCCCGGCATCAAGGAAAACGTCATGTCCCCAATCGCGTCGCTAATTTCAACGGGTCCAGTGTATAGGAGAAGATCCGTGATGTCCATGGATTCGTCTTCACCTAGATATGCTCCCATGTGGCTATCCAAGAGGATTGACTGATCCGTGACAGAGTCGAGGTCTGATGTTGTACTTTGCGTCGTGATGGACCTGTTGCCAGGGTCCCGAACAGAGCTGTCGCTGAGGAAAGCTTGCGAGATATCCTCCTCATAACTGCTGTCTCGGCCTAAGACCTCCGTGGAAGCATCGTAAAGCTCATCATTTTCGCTTGAAGAGGTTACTGGGGCGTTTGTTGGTAAAGCTTGCCAGAGAAAAGCATAGCTCGTTTTCGTTTTATTATTTTTTAGCTCCGAAGGGGGTAAATTCTTAACGGACGTCAGTTTTTGTGCGGATATATCGTGTTTTTCATTAAAGTCTTCGACCAGATGGCCAGCGAAAAAACAGTCTTGGGAAAGGTCGCCCTCTGATAAATCTTCTTTCCCATGAACGAACATCGACGCGTCATCCAAACTCAAATCCGTCCCCAAGGCATCTCGAATGTCTCTTCGTGGCTGCCAGAGATCCGCGACGCTCTTCCTTACAAGTAGGCGTTCTTCCCATTGTGAAATGCCATACCGAGTGGAAGACTTCTTTACATTGTGGGTCATAGCATCTGGGGCAGCGTTTACAGAGTCTTTAGGGTTTCCTAAGGGAGACGATGCAAGGCCGGAAATATTAGCCTTTTCTGTGGACGAGTAAGGCATAAAAGGTTCATCTTCTAATTCCGAGGGAAAAGGTATAAGTTCGGCAGGTTCCTCGAGGACACTGGTGATTAGTTTCTCCATATCTTCAGGGATTTGTTGAAGGAAGTCAAAGGAGGGGAAGGCTTCCTCAACGTCCTGATCATTGCCTTGCCCCTGACCGGAAGGTCCAGGTCCAGCCTCGGGTGTGGCATGGGTAGAATTGCAGCTATCTGAAGGGGCCGGTGTGACCTGCTCTGGTAAACGATCAACGTCGAAGACGGCGACGTTATCATCTTGAGCCAGGTTACAAACCTTATTCATTAAAGACCCTTCGCAGCCGCTTTTCTCGATTCGCTTCCAGAACATCGAAAATGGGAGAGTTATGTTATCGTCAATAGAGCACTGGCAATTCGTATGATCCTCGAGTTTTGCGAGTTGCTTCCACTCGTCCACGAACAATGATGGAGGTGGAACATAATCATCATCTAACTCCAAAGCATTAGGAACGGCAATATCATCGTATGACTGGATCAGTAAACCCTCAGACTCGTATAAAAGAGATGTCGGGAAAAGAAGGTTCTGGCCATCGAATTGGTCGGTAGTACTGGTCATTGTCTGTGCTGAAGCAGTGGCACCCTCTGCAGAATCTAGGATTTCTGACGCGCACAAAGGCTGCAAGAGTTCGAAACAGCTAGGAGAGGTGCCTGGTCCGGTTACTGTCGGTCCTTCTGTTGTATCCGCGAGTGAGCAAGTCAGTTCTGCTGTAGTGATGGTCGCGTGACTAGGAATGCACGGATAAGTAACTACATCTTTTGGTCCTTCGATAATCCCTGAAAAAGGCACGTTCGCGTCTTCTGTTTGCGAGAAAACTACTGCAACATCGACCAACTCGCCAACAAATGGTATGTGGACAGCAGTCTCTTCATCTTCTGGTTGTCCTTGAGTAAGGGAAGAGGAAGGGAAGACTTGTACTTCACAACAGTCGCCTATGGCCATTGTTTTTGTCAGAGTAATGGCATCCTGGTCCACCGTAAGTACCGGATTTTCCGATGGATGCTGCAAGCCAACGACTTTTAAGATTGCACTGAGCTCTGTTGACGATATCGCGCCCCCCTCGTCGTCCGGAAGTGATGGTCCGAAATCCTGTGTAGCGACAGCGATATTACTGAGATTGCACATGTGGGTAGTATCCTGATCCTGTCGGCCACCTAACGCATCCGAAAGGCCCGGTGGACGATGCAGACTAGAGGTGTCCATCCATGTGAGTCCCGCCCAGTCCATACCAGCTGGTTCATCGCCAAATGGATGGTGTGCTGTAATTGCTAACAATTCCGGAGGCTCTTCTGTCCAGTCCATCACGGTAGTCGTTAGAGGGATTGGCACCCCGTAATCCAGACTTTCGACCAAGGCACTTCCGAATTCCGAAGAACCGATAGACACCAATGAAGGCCCTTCTCCCAGGAATTCTACCTGCCCCTCCTCGCGGACAGCAGGACTAGAAGTGCCAATCGACTCTGTAAGAACGCCAATGTCATGATATGCCCCATTTATGTCTGCAAGAATGTCAAGAAAACGATGGGATTCGTCAATTAACCCTCCAAATGAGAATTCTTGGAGGCCGAGGTCAAGCGACAGTCCGACAGGAGTGGAGGAAAGAATAAATGGGACTTGGGGCGACCAGTCAGTGTTGAGGGAGGTGTTTGGGACCGGACGAGGTTCTTTTAAGTGGGGGCCTTCCGTGACTACAGGGGCTTGAATATCTTCATCGAGAAGGGGCTCGTCACGATCTACCAGGAGTTCGTTTCTCGTTCGGCCTTTGATAACTACGATGTCCGGTGTAGAGCTGGAATAAAGGGACAGCAAACTCGATTTCTTCTCGACTAGCGCCTGGACACGACTCTTAGCAAAACGCCTAGAGACCATCCAAGTACCAAAAATAGTTAAAGCCACGCCGAGGATGCACATAGAGATTGATTCAACGGCCCAAGCTTCCGACCACCTACCAAAGAACCGGGAAGCGCCGACCTGTCCCACCAAATCCATGAAGACATCGATGACACTTTGCATTGACAGGGGCACGTGAGCGAGCGGTTCGGGTAGCGGTTGGGCAGGGGCCTGATCCGGGTACCCGGCGAGCATTTCCAATACATAGCCGCGCTCCTCTCGCCAAACCTTGACTAGCGACGGAGGGAGACGACGTGCCGGAGGAGGAGAAGGGATGGGGCCATACCAAAAATTGACGCATTCGGATACACGGAGCGTCACGACCCAGATATCGTGTGCGAGGTGGCTGACTTCTGTCCAAAACTTTACCAAGAAGTACGCACAACTCAGGATCGCAAACACCGAGAACGCCCAGAGGAGGAACGATGAGCTTGGTTTCTTCGTGAGATCTTTAATCGTGGTGGTGGACTCTGGAGTTAGATATGACGATGATGCCATGCCTTCTGTAGTGTTCACCTCCTTGTCAGCCTCATCCTCCGAGCTTTCATCTTCGTCCCAATGTTCAAGGACGGGAGCTCTTCTTTTGACCACAACGCGGCTCCGTGGTGGCGGCGGCGGCGGCGGCGGCGGGCGTGAATAGGACGGGGATCTGCCCTTATTCAAAAGGAGAACCATCGTCACTATCGTAATTACGGTACAGATGACTAGTCCGATGGCGGGATCCAGTGTCGGTTCGGACTGGGTGGGTGTGGGTATAAGTGGGATCGCCTGAGTTGGTGTTGGCACTAGGACGATCAGGGGGAGTGGGGGTGGTGGCTGAGGCGGCGGCGAGGTGGGGGAGAACGTGTCCAAGAGGACAGAAAGGACAGTAGCACCGCATATGGCCCCAATAGAAAGGAATGTGGAAGCCTGGAAGGGCCGAAGAGTCGTCGGGTTTAGATAAGATAGAGACATATGTTTATGTAATGTTCAAGTGATGGTGGATTGTCGTCTTGGGGGCTGATTCTCTTGGTTTAAATAGCCTGAGGGCTGACATGGGGCTGACCGATTTCAGAACTAGA
Source organism: Collybia nuda (assembly GCA_015584075.1). NCBI lineage: Eukaryota > Fungi > Basidiomycota > Agaricomycetes > Agaricales > Clitocybaceae > Collybia > Collybia nuda. The sequence continues at coordinate 136,054 of MU150285.1, forward strand.
AGGGGAGGGACGCTAAATTGAGACCACCTTTTGTGGGGCGTCGCCGGACCAGCGGATGGATTGTCCCTCTGCCTGAACACCTATCGACGTTGGTGTTATCATAGCATACAGCTCTATCAATTCCGACGGTCGTTCAAGGCCGTGATACTAAAGTGATATAGATGGTTAGTGACGATGGGACAAAAAAAAATTTCTAACATACTAATTCATGTAGAGTTAGGAAACGTTGATATGTTCTTTCACTCAACCAAGTCGTGCTTCGCTTCGAGACACCTCAAACCCTGATATCAACATAACCTCCCTTCACGTCTGGCGCCTTCACATATAGTAGGTTGAGAGTGTTTGGATATTAAGAGGCAGCGAATTGTGAAAATGATAATGACATGGCATTTCGTGCATTAAAACAAGGCCTCGATAAAAACGGGATGCGAACTTCTAACCCCTCCACTATTTCTTAGCCCTCTACCACTTGAAACTGCGACCTTTTTTTCAGCCCTATGGGTCGAATACGTCAGAATTAAACAAGATAAAAACCATGAAAAGACTGGAAGAGAGAATTTCAGCTACATCTGAGATGTAGAAAAGTTGAACTCAGAACGCAACGAGCGCTCGTAGTCTAATTAATTCCTTTTTTGTAATCATATGAAGTGGGGAGGAGAAAGGGTTAATAGATACTCACTTAAAAAGGGGATTTCGCACTAGGGTCGCGGCTTGTCACATCATGGTTGTGGTTGAATGGCAAAAACGACTTAGAACAGGGTTTTTGCGGGCGACGCCGGTGACTGTACAGTACCAAAAACGGGTCTTGGCATTGGATCTGCGCTTTTCCTCTCACTCAACCATAGTCACGTACGCGCGCGTCCAAGCTCATCAGTAATAACAAATGTTTCTATTCTGGGCAGGCACCGAGCATAACAACTCTCTTTCCCTGACCATGCCCGAGCCTTTCCATTTGGCCACGAATAAGGATGGATTCTTTTCCGGATGACAAAACTCGCACTCTCGCGTTCACCGGAGCTTCTTACAGATCAAGTCACTTGGAATTTGCCACAGACACATCGAAAACCAACAACATCCAACCACCCGCTAAAATTTAAGGAGGCTATATGCGAATATAACTATCTCCAAAGACTTATCGAGTTGACGCGTGAACGCGACAGAATCATAATCGTTTTTCCGATTAAGTGTCGATGATCACGATCGCGGTGCGTTATTTCCATTTTACCCCCACTTGGTAAGCCTTGATTGACCGTTACAGTCACAGGGTCCACACAAACGCAAGTTAATATGCTCAATAATACCCGTCGTTCACCCTCCCTACCAACGCCATGCGCTGGGGGGAAAGACAACGAACTATCATAGTCTGCCCCAATCCCTTGAGGTTAACATTAAATATTCGACATAGTGACTCGTGGCAAAACTACCCCACATCCAGGCGCCGAGTTCGCGTGCCACCGGCACACCCGGGGATGATGTCACCTAAAGGCATACTGTGAGAATTGGAAGCTATCCCTTGTCTATTCGGCCTCCCTCCAAATACCCGAGTCCTTTGTCGATAGCTTCTAAACCGTCGTTCGCCACGCCCACTTTTTATCTTTCCTCCCAATATGCCAGCTTCAAGGTCAAGGCCCTACGCTGATGCGACGATTGGAGAGAAAGTCTCTGCGATTACGGCGTTGCTATTTCACATGCGTAAGTCAATGGGCTTTCGAGTATTTATTATCACTAACCTCACTATTCACGCCCAGCATTTGTGCTTGCGTGGACATTGCTAACTTCTCCTTTCCATATCAATAACGCCCACAAAACTTGGAGACGTGTTCTCAGCGACAAGTTTTTATACTTCCTGACAGTAAACTTGAGCACCATTCAGCTTCAATGGTTGAATGGTGATTCGCTTTATGTATTCAAGAATTGGACGAAGCAAAACGGGATGTCAGCTTTAACGGATGATATTGATGAAAATACAAGGCTGTTATGGATTGGGAGACCCAGAACCGACCGAGTTATCTTGTACTTGCATGGTGAGACAAATTTTTCTTCGCTACTACTTATCTGAACCCTACTCGAGGTGGCGGATTCGTACTGCCTATGACTGACTTTGGCCTGTCGTTCTGGAAACGAACCATTGCGGAACTTAAGGACCGTGGAGTGGATACGGGATTCGCTATCGTAAATTACAGTACGTCCCGATCCCACAACCTGGCAGTATCCACTTGAACTCATCCTGTGCCACAGCTCTAGTGCCGACCGCCGTTTTCCCTACCCCGCTCAAACAAGCCGCGCTAGCACTGAACTACCTTATCTCATCTGGCGTAAAACCAGAAAATATCCAAATTGTCGGCGATTCCGCGGGCGGGAACCTAGCCATCCAACTTATCTCGCACCTCCTACACCCACTCAACGGCATCCCGCCCGTCAAACTGTCCGCTCCTATTCGCGGGTTCTACCTCATGTCACCGTGGACATCTCTCTCAAGCAAGGGTGGCTCGCTCGTCGTAAACGATCCCAACGACACGACCAACTATAGGTCACTCGCCGAATGGGGCCGTCAGGTCCTCAAAGGCATCCCAGACTCTCAGCGCCCCTACATTGAAGCGATCAAAGCGCCTAAGGCATGGTTCAAAGACGCGAAGAAAGTTACGGACCGCGTTCTGATTACAGGTGGCGACGCGGAGTGCTTGTGGGATGATATCGTATTGTTTGCGGATCAGTTTTGTAAGAATCATGATGAGGCAAAGTTTGTGGTACAGAAACATGGGGTGCATAATGATCCTTTCTTTGATTTTTTGGCGGGGGAGACCAAGTTGGGGATGCTGACGCCGATTATTTGGGAGTGGCTTACAGATGGATTTAAACGCTCGTAATGGTTCGCCGTTTGTAATGGCTTTTGAAAAAACTATACTAACGTTCCTGATTTTGTACTCTCTAGGTTAGTCTCCCGAGGTCTATTCAAGATATGAACTCTCTAGCTCCACATTGGAAGATGCTGCAATCATATATTGACACCTGTATTCGGACATCTACCCGTTGTTGATGAATTGACGCTCTCTCATACTACCACTGAGATCTTTTTCGCGACAAGACATGTCTACCCACTCAATTTTTCATTAACGGCTGTGGTTATATGTTTTTTCGGCGGGACCGATCCTCCCAATATAGGATCAAGTCATTTTAAAGAAGCTGTACTACTATTGTGATGTCAACGTGACCCCAACCTTCATGATCATCGAGTACTTGGACACGATAACTTCATCGTTTAACCACGCACAATTATTTACATGATCGGACGTACCTTCTGATTGATCTAGCGAACGTTATTCAAAACCGCGAAAACTCCAGATTGCCTTCTACCAGATTATACAGGCGATATTGGCCTGCAAGGGCCGAGAGATGACAGAAGAGAACATTACTTCTGCACTCAGAGACACCTCTCACACCGCGCCGTATTGCAATCACCAATTATCCTGAAACACATGGCGACTCCAACAACCGGAGTGTCTCTTGGATCAAGACAGCGATAACGGCTAGATCAAATTTCTTCCACGTGCGTCCCACGTATGTATTTAGTGCGAAAATCCCGTTATTTACTAGGCGCTAAACGACGTTAAGTTTCTAATTATTGACAGATCAACGGAGCACCAGTCGACTTCAATATACTTTGGACAACTCTCGTCAAGTACTCATACCCTGGCGTAAGTACAACTCCAAAAGCGTGGGTCCGGGGTCGTTCGCTGATAAAACCCATCATCTTAATCTCTCAATTAAATAAGGTATCTGTTTGTCGACATCAGCAAGGACGAGGTTTGGGACTACATTTGCCTCAGCGATAATGATCTGTACAATGAACAGACGGGGGATCGCTTACGATAGGTCACCACGGCGCAAGAAAAGGCAATAATAAATGCTCGATTCTATCCCTAACGTTCCATTACGCCACCTTGCCGAATCTTATAACTCATTTTAGATCGGAGTCCCTTATCACTAAATGTCAACGGCACCACGACGCTAGGACATACAGAACGATACATATCAGTTGAATGATATACAAACAGTGGCTACTGAATCCACGAAGCTCCCTTTCCTTTATCTACCCGATCATTCCCAAACTGGAACTTCCCTATAAACTTTAGAGGGGACGTCAGCACCATCATATACGAGTGAGAACTCGAACATTTACCGGTGTTTAAAGATTGAATCGCTCGATCTTCAGGACCCAATTTTGGATGCCAGCAGAAATACCGTCAGATCCGAGGAACTTGACTTGGGCGGTAACATCTCTAGCAGTAAAGGAGGGATCGAAGCGGATGGTACGAATGAAGGTGTGAGAGGACCACTCGGGGTTGCCTCGAGTACTAACATAACGGTGATTGGAGCTGGCGGGTGTAGCTGCTTCACCACCAAAGTAAACGGTAGCCGCAACGACACCGCCATCCGGACCTGAAGCAAGAGCTTCGGCACTGAAAGTGGCGACGAAAATTGCCCCGTAGGCGGGTTGGCCGGCACCGAGGTTCAGAGGGATCGTCGCGCCGGGAAGGTCAGTCCAGGCACTCTGTACTGAAGCATCCCAGCGGGGTTCACCAGTGACGAAGAAGGTAGCGTCAGCGGAGCGGTTGATGGTAGTAACGGCAGCCATTGTAGGAGTGTGTTGTGAGGGTTGTTTTAGAAGAGTGTTGTAGGTGGTTGTGTGGGATGTGCTCTGAAAGTAATGTTACAAGGCAAGATGGTCCCCATTTTATACATCGACAAACCAACTAATTTCTTTGTTTCTCTCACATCTTAAATGTCGGGAACCAAAAAGAGAAACGCCAGAATGGGTTTTCACGGTTGTCAGCTAGGTTCGTGTCGTTCAATCTCCATCCATCGAGCCATTTTCAGCCAGCCGAGGCCTTAGCACAATGAAAACATCACATGTCACAGAGGGGGATTCGATAGTAGATTGAACGTGAATTACAATTCGTATCGCGTTGTTTCTGTTTGAGGCGGTGAGGTTAGAATTGCGCGCATCACACATCATGAAATTCGGACGATAGATAAAATTCAATATAGAACTAGAATCAGGACAAGGACCTCATATTACATGAATTTTCGCAGTACTTATGCCTCCTCATACCTTCCACATACAGCCGCCAAATATCCACCTGTAGACCTCGTCACAGTCTTCTCCTGTAAATGTTTCTCTCATTTTCAGTACGTGCCCTTAAATTGACAGGATGAAGGGAATATAAAACCCATCATCCCCTCAACATCGGGCTGGGCACATGGGTCGCCAGTGAAGGGTATGGGTGCGATGTTCGTTCCTTGGCAGATTCCAGGCACCGATAAAATCTTTTCACGACGAAGACTCTGAATCGCAAAGATGTCTCGGTAGGATATAACGCCGTAGATCCAAGGGGGCATAGATCATCTAAGAATTAGAAGGGGGTGTAATTATATCCTCCGTGTAATGGGGTGAGGATTTAGTAGCCTTAAGAAGATGTATCAGCGTGGGGAGTGATGGTATGTCCCGTTAATTAAGTCAGGCTTATCAATGGCTCTGGACTGGTCATCGATCAAGCCTGGGTTTGAGTATTGGGCTGAGAGGGCTTGCGAGTACGTTGTTAGTGACTCTTGCACAAAAAGGTTGTTAGAAATAGCTACAGCTAACTCTTGGTAACTTCAGTGTGACGATTTCGATGATCTGTACTTGATGCTAACGCGGAATGCGTGGCGGATTTTTGGAGTCAAAGTAGTTCTGGTGCCTAAAATCTTCTGTCTAGGCGCGATTTTTACCATTATTAAATTATTAAGTATACCTATTTTCCCTCGTCACAACTTGGCAAGGACCAACGTACGGTATGACGGATCGAGAGCTTTCGCGAGGCCTTTTGTACATGCCCACGAACTATAAAAAACGATGCACTGGAGACAATGGTAAGACAGGGCGATTAGTCGGCATCGATCAAAATATCAGTATGAATAGAACACAAGATCACTCACGGACATTAGGCGGAGTTCTCATGAATATCCTGACACAAGCCCATAGTTAGCGGGATATTCGAAACCATTACTCCTGCCAATGCTTGTTGTTATGTCATGCCCAAGGCATAGTTTTTGTGAGCGAAAATTGGGAAAGCCTGAGAGCCGCATGCAAGTACAAAATAACGCGTGGTGGCTAATGTATCTTTTAGGATGAGGGGATGGGATCATGGATATGTCAACCAATCACCGATGAGTTCTCGTGGTTACCTGGAGGGTGAGTAGATGTCAAGAAGTTCCTGATCTTCCACATGGATAACGGTCTGGAAATCCTCGACAGTGTGTCTTCGAATTCCATTCTAGCCGTAAGGTTACGTACTTCAAAGAACTTTCGACAAGCCGGGCATGTACAACTCCCATGATCCAAATCTGAACCTCTGAGAGAGGTGGTGGCCTACCCGAAAATACTCAAGGGATGTGATATCAACATCACGCGCAATTTCATCTCATGCAAAATATGTGGTCCAAAATATTGCGCCTACGATGCTATAGGTTCGAACCGGTAACAGTGTGACCACTAGCTTCTGTGTTTTCGCCAGATTCAGCCCAAGAAACCCGACGTGGACATACCCCAGTTCGGTGGTGTGAGGATGTCGTGATATGGCCCAAGTTCAGGTAAATGATGGGTAATGTACCGTTCTTGCCCCATCGCCACCTAATAGGACTCACCAAATCCGGATTTTAAGGCTTGAGTTAGTGGAAAACTCAATTAGTCAATCGAATATAACTTTTAGTCAAAAAATAACATACCCATAGTATATACCTAGGAGTTGGTGCTATATTAATTAAACTGTGGACATTGTGCGCCTAGATACCAATATTCGGACATCAATTGGATCTGTCAAATCGTTTGATTAAAGTTGTATACCTTCCACTGTCATCTGTTCCTCGCCAATCATACCGTAAATCAACAGTTCCCAATTACAAATAGTTGCTACCCCATAAAAAACCTTGAGCAGTTTTAACTACCCCTAGAAACTGACACTGGTTGTTTTTCGCTTTGCACTTTGTGGATTGCTGGGGCCCGTAATTGGGGCATTCTTCTTCCCACTAGTCCTATTTTATGCTGCCTGGCTTTCCCTTTCCGCTCTAGATCTTCCCTCGACTTCGAACCGGGCCCCGCACACTGACATTAGTATTCGAAATTACGCCCACACTAGACGCGACGCGGGCCCCATGATCCCGGTCAGATTATCTAGTGCGGACTACCTGGTACTCTGACATTCCAGGACATTTGCCGAACGTCCCAGAAGCTGATAGTTCACATCCTTTCAAACCCAGACCAGAGATAAGTAACCCGTTGCGCGTATACCTTGTCGTGACGGCATGTCTCACGGCGGTGGGGGTATGTGCGAGGGACCATGGATGTTCCCTTCTGTATGAGGTTTGTTTTTGGTTTTACCCCCTCAACTCGACAGTATTGCAGGATTGTGCGATGGCTTAGGACCCGGATAGGTAGTCGGTTATGCCTCACCACAGACTCGGCCCTATTGGCAGTGCGTACCTCATGTCTCCGTAGGTATCGCTCTCGAGGGCCGTGAACCCCGGAGATAATACTGTCGGTACCGGATGCGTTGCTGAAAGTGACTGGTGGGCCCTGTATGATCTGCTTGAGTCATAGCGATATTACGTCCAACCTATTGGCGTACCAGAGCAGGTGCTAAGCGGGTTCTTATCACCGCTGACAATGCGGAGTTGTTTGACGAGAGATGAGAGACGGCATTATTGTACTTGCGGATCAGTTTCGTCGGCCAATGATGAAACTCGGACCCTCCGGAAAATTGCAAGTGTGTACACAAGTTCATTCATGCGAAGAGCTCATTCTGGCCGTTTGGGATCTGTTTGCGACCTGGTTCGGGCTGCCATAGGTTAATGTTCAAAAGTATCGTTATCCTAAATTGGATCATGAATTTTACCTGACGGTTTTTCTTCAAATCCGGAGATGTAGGAAGATATAATTAGAATTATGGGGTGAGTCACCAAAATTTTTCTGGCGGTGGAAATAGTACTGTTGGCGCCGATCTACTGTGGCTATTGTTGTCCACAAAACGTAAGTCCCGGAAAATCTCTCCACGGCTCGTAGTAGCCTTGTACTCATATCTTTCGGATGCGATGCAGTCACTTCGCTCGGACCCGAACCCGTAGACCGCGAAAAACGATTGGGCCATTCAAGACTAGGGTATAAATATGTGAAAGTTCGATACTCTTCGCCATTCAAACTACTTACCGTTCCCCACCCATAATTCCTAAGCTTTACTCCCTAAAATTAATGTTGACGTCGACGCCGAGGCAGTATGGGGATGCATCCCTGACTGAAAAATTGGCGTTAATCGCATCTCTCTTTCTCCACCTGCGTACGTTGATTTGACTAAAGGTCACCGCGGATTTTTATTAATTGTCCCCTACAGCATTTGCGCTTGCATGGGCATTGTTAATCTCACCATTTAATCCCAGCAATGCCAACAAGAGTTGGAAGCGCGTGCTTTTAGAAAAGATTTCCTCCTTTTCCTGCGAGCAATGGAGTATCGCCTCATTTCAGTGGTTATTAGGCGATACATATTACGCGTACGTGAACTGGACGAAGAAAAACAACTTGCCAGTCTTGGCCGATGATATCGGAGAAAACGCGAGACTTCTTTGGGTTGGGAGGGCCCGGACTGATCGAGTTATTTTGTACTTCCACGGTGAGCCATGATTCCAAGATGCCTCCCACCGATGTTTGTTTTGATACGATGCATTAGGGGGAGGGTTCCATTTTCCTCTTACCTCGTTCGGAGCTGGGTTCTGGAAGCACACCCTTACGGAACTCCAAGACCGCGGAGTCGATGCCGGGTTGGTGATATTGAACTACTGTACGTCCCTGTTAGTGTTCTTGGTCATTATCTCATGGTAACCGGATATCATAGCTCTGGCGCCTGCCGTCTCCTTCCCCACCCCACTTAAACAAGCTGTACGGGCACTCGAGCACCTGATTTCGATTGGCGTAAGCCCGGAAAATATACAGATAACAGGAGACTCTGCCGGGGCCAACCTCGCTCTGCAACTCATCTCGCACCTGCTCCACCCTCTTGACGGTATCCCACACATAAAACTTTCGGCTCCTATTCGCGGTGTGTACCTCATGTCACCATGGGTTTCGATGCCAAGCCTGGCCTCAGTCATCTCGAGCACGGATAGTGTCGTCAGTGGAAAAGCTATTCTCGGGTGGGGCCGTCAGATCATGGGCGAGATACCCGAGTCTCAACGATGTTACATTGAAGTGGGCAAGGCACCAAAAACGTGGTTCAAAAATGCGAAAACTGTTGTCCACCGGGTCCTCATGACGATTGGCGAAGAGGAACTCCTAAGGGAAGACGACGTCGTTTTTGCAGACCAGTTTTGTAGGGACCATGATGGGGCACGATACATTATGCAGAAGAATGGAGTCCACGTCGAACCATACTTCGATTTCTTTGATAATGGACCTAATGTATCGAAGTCGTGTGTAGCTGTGTGGGATTGGCTTGCGGATGGTTTCAAGGAAGATTCTTAGCTCGTCATATTTTTCTAGACGAAATTCGGCGTTAATTCTACATCAATATATTGCGTACATACCACTGAGTAATTCGAAACCACGAGCCACCCCCTGTTCCTAAATTCTAATTCCCCTTTCTTATTCGCTTTGCCCTATTTCACGCCAGACAACCTCAGTTATCGTGCAAAGATTGATTTAAGTGCCATAGCATCGCAGAGGGGAGTTGGTTTGGAAACTCGCTGATTCGTTACAAAATGTTCGTGTAGAATGGATCAAAAGGTGGCGTATGATGCGCATATATCATTCAAATTTTCTTTCCGTTTCCGCGAGTATTGGTATCGGGTCGCCCAGGGAAAAACTTCCGTAGTCCATCCTAGGTGATAAGAATATTGGACGTCAAATCAAATCAAGCCACTAGTTCGTTTCCCAGTGCCACGTAGTTGATAGTAGTGCAGTTGGACTGATCTGGAAGCATCATGCATAAATCGGCCATAATTTTCTAACGGTTTCGACGAATAGGTCTCAGAGATTTCATCAAGCACCTTCCGACTGATGGAGGCAGATAAGTTTATGGATAGGTCCCATGCATGGTGGAATTCGAGCAGCGCAATTTGGTTGACTGAACAAACTCGGAGATAAAAATTCTCACGTTCCTTGTTCTTCTTTTCTTCCACACAGCCACACTTTTCAGCCTTCCTGCTCGGCGGTGTCTGATCAGATATACTTTTCTTAAAGCTGGTTCATACCAAGTATCAATGATCCATTTTTCGGTGAATTTCCGGTACGATTGGCGTGACCATGAGGGAGTGGAGTGTTGGTGAAACCGTCATGCATGGCGCAGTGAAACTTAAACGAAACTCACATCAAGAAATGGTGTGGAGGATATCAACGTTTCCTTCCATTTCTAAATTTATGCGATAGAATCAATACCAACGGCATATGCAGTACCAACACGTGAGGCATAAGGGGGGATTCACTTGTGGCTTTTTCCAAAAGATTCGGTTTTGTCATATGGTCTATTTTCCACAGATTCAACCTGATGCAGCCCATTGCAGATCCATTTCCCGTTTGGCGTACATGTTGAGAAGAGCACCGTCCAACGTTTGAGGATCTAGGTCGTGTTGTATGATTCAGTGAGGGGCCCCTTGAAATCAACACATTACTAAGGTGGCTACTTCATCACCATACCCTACACTGAGCTGTGAGAAAAAATAACCATGACGCCGTGTTCATAGGCGATTTCTCAGGGGCCGCTCAGATTTCTCCTACATTGCGCCCTCCCGCCAGATCTTTGTATCGGCATCGCAATAACACCAAAATATAATGGACCAAGGAGATGTCAGTAACTGTGCCACTCTTGTTTCACAAATATTCGTCAATGGGTGAAGATATATGTGCTATATCCCCACTTGCGTACCCACAGCTTCACAACGACTTGAACTCGCGTGGACGTTGTTGAGCTACTTTGTATTAAACGAGGCAGACGCCCCACAGCGGTGGTCATTTGGTTTCAACTTGACGGATGTCATGTACCATATGGGTATAGGGCCGAACGAAACGAAATAGACTGAACAGTCTACCCCGAGGAACAGCAAACTTTTATTTTTATCTGGGTTGAATTTTTCTCCCCACAGTGGGACGGTGTGTACAATTTTTCTTGTTCTAGTATTTAGCCGATGGAATACACTCAGGAGGGCATTCCTGCTGTCTGTGACCCACTGTAGTACCGAGGCCCACTTTTTGCCGTATCCTCCAGGCATCATTCACGGACTAGACAACTCGTCCGGGGAAATCAAGTGATTGCGGTGCACGGCCCGATTTGCAACTAGAAGGATCTCAACTACCAACTTGACTGCTATCACCCAACGCCTCTGATAATGATATGGGTGATGCCCTGTGCAACATCTTAGGCTTTAAGGTCCGTAAACCAGCCCTGTATTAGTTTCTAACCTCCCTAATTTCTTCCACACGCTAATATGACAGACGAATCCAATGTTCCAATACATAACACGTATGTTCAGCCCATTAAGTTGATCTATGAAGTCTGAAGAACTATTGATAGGATGGGAGCAGCGTTAATCGGCGTTATTTGCGCTGGGATGTAAGAGTTTTTAACACATTGGCCGACTTGACATTGACTTCCCAATAGTTTGTACGGAGGTACTTTCATTTTTTCAACAGTTTCTTACCGCCCCACCCAACATTTATCACAAGTATCATGTGTTCAGTCATGGTATTACTTCAACAAATATACCCAGGTATGTAATTTAAACTTGGAATAGGGATAAACCCCTAAATATATATTTAAGGACATTTGGTACATCAAGTCTCTAGTGCGTGTGGTTATGGATAGCTTTGGATGTTTTTTCAGAACAAAGTAGGTCGGCGCTGTTTGGGCGCTTGATAGTATCCATCAGGGCTTGATATCACATACTGGTAAGCCTTTGAGTCCTAATCCGTTCACCTGCATATTAATCACCTCACGTAACATTAAAAGTATACTACTATGTAATTACTCATTATGGAAGACGAGATATGCTCAACAATATGGTTTGGTGCGTGGTCAAACTCGCAGTTGAATAGTTTTGTGCTAAGGCTCTTTGTTTATTAGGAGTATTCTGGTGCGAAGCCTTTCACTAAGTATTCAATCTATCTTATCTATTTTGGTGCTCTGGCAGCTCGAGGTTTTATTTAACGTCTGTTTTAAAATCTTCAGTCTTATGATACACTCCGAACTTAAGTCCCTATTATCAGGGTATCATGGGATTGTTGGTACAAGGGTTTGCCATTGTTTCATATCTTACTAAATTGTGGTGGATTTATTTTATACCAACACAGGTTTCTAACAGTCCGAGTCTGGCGCTGTAGGAACGTTGTTTTTCGTAACAAGTAAAAGCTAACGGTTATTCTCAGTGAGCAACCAGAATGTATGGCTCACTTCCCTCATTGTGAGTATTTTTATTTGTCCCATGTCAGGTCGTTGGACTGATAAATACTAGGGTGCATTAATACTTGCAAACTGTGGTTAGTTTCCCAGCTCTAATATCAACCTCGTCGCCATTTATAAATTGGTAATATCTAGCTTGCTCTATTGGTCAGTAGGTTAGTTTTATCCCAAAAATAGTATTCTAATGCATTCCGGATAGCTTTTGTGATACAATCGTGAGTGTACGCCATTTCGGCTCGTTGCTCCTGCCGACGAAATGGGATAATCAATTATAGCATGCAATTAACAACATGGCTGCAACTATTAAACCTGAAGGTTAGCCTATTTATACGTTGTATATCGACACGATTAATGGCGATCTCAGGGTCTATCCATGACGGTAAATGTTTTGGGTGCGGCAGCCGATGCTCTCATCGCCGGATCATTGTGTTATTTTCTCCAACGATCTCGAACAGGATTCAAGAAGTATGATCCAAACACCCTAAAAAGAAATCCACTAATCACCCAGATAGATCAGATACCATTATAAGCAGACTGGTGGGCACGATAATAAATATACGTGAAGCTCATCATACTGATGATTTCCCCCCTTTTCTAGATCCTGTTTACAGTCAGTACTGGGCTTATAACCAGTATATGCGCCGTCGCATCTCTGATATCAGTACGTATTCTTTATTCTTACTCCTCGCACACAGATATTAATGTTGAGCCGCGAACTACAGATAATCTTATGGTCTGACACTCTGATATATGTCGCATTTTACTTCAGCCTCGGGCGATGTGGGCAGCTTTCCACACAAAATATCGAAACTCACGAGCTGACGGTCGTGAAAGTGTATAGCAATTCTTTGTTAGCAACTCTGAATGCTAGAAAGGCAATTCGGGAACTTGGTGGAGATGGCGAGGATCTCTCATTTTCGCTTCAGCACACATTTTCGACGCCAGGAGTCGCCAAGCATTTCAAATCAGATGTCAGTCCCTGACTGAGAAATTTTGGCCATACTCACACTCATATATTTAACGACAGGGGCCGCCCGGGATATCCATCAAGATCGAAACCACTCAGCAATCTACACACGATCTGAACAAATCAGACCCCGATAGTCACGGGAACCATCGCACGCTTGTTGCAACATAATCTGTGAATCTTCGGCCGCAAACTATAGACACTGTATACAAAGGCAGACGCGCATGAGACGATACTTCATTAATTGGAAGTCATGTATCTTTACAATGTGATATTTTTAAGTTTGAATAGCTTCCGAGTTATCTTCTGACCAACATCCGAGAGAGCATGTTGTCCTGTGTTTGCATCCAAAGCTACATACTTCCGCCTGCCAGCAAGCCCTGAAAAAAAATTGCAAGGGCTAATTAATTCCAGGAAATCAGAATGCTCTTCGGCTAATAATCCTTCCAATTTGATGGGTAAATGTCGTCGATATATATCTGATTGCTTTTGTAACACCTTGTGGTGAACGGGCGGCTTCAAGGTTGCAAATGGCGAATTTTTTCGCAAATCCCAGCGTGTTTGGCTCTTACCGAAAGGGAAGCTGGCCCACTCTAGTGTGTTCTCATATCACCCCGAAGACTCCACAATGATCCAGGGATCACCCCGCCGCGCATCCCGGAGCGGTCTTACCGGATACCCACTACACGCGAGATCTCGAGAGGAAAAAGCGCCTCTGTGTCTATTTGGGACCTTTGCCATGCAATCAAACCCACGCTGATAACCATGAATTCGTCTGTATGTCACCGTATCAACGCCCCATGATTCATGATCGTTCACCGCATTTCTGTCAATAGTTTTGCTACAATTGCCGCGGGCTTCAGGCCCTGACCACACGGATCTCCTTTTATGAAAAACCCTTGAACGCCATGCCGCGTGACGGTCTTAGACAGATCTTATTGAATCGTCAGATATAAGGGCGTTGAAATCTCCCAACGGCCCTTCACCCCTCAATCCGTAACCCTCAGCACACCGATGACGCTCACGCTCAATTTTATCAATACCTTAGACATAATCTTTGCCTTTCTGGGCCTACTCCTATTGAAGAGCTTGCTTCAACGCCGGAGACGACACAATTCACTTCCACCCGGCCCTAAAGGCTTGCCTTTCGTTGGGAATATTCTTGACATGCCATCCGAGAAGGAATGGCTCACATTTGCACGCTGGGGTGAACAATGGGGTCTGTCGGTTTTGTTATCTAGTCATCACGCCTCTGACCTCCGTTATTTCAGGTGACATCAGCTCAGTTACTGTTTTGGGCCAAACGTTGATCATCCTCAACTCCGCAAGGATCGCAACGGAGATGCTTGATAAAAAAAGTTCTATTTACTCCGACCGTCCTACCCTTCAAATGGGCGGTGAACTCGTCGGTTGGAAGAATACCCTCGTTCTATTGCCATATGGTGATCGATTCCGACGCTTTCGACGTCTGTTTCACAAAAGCATAGGCAGCAATGCGTTAATGCAACAATATCTACCCTCAGAAGAACTTGAAACACGTCGGTTCCTACGTCGTGTCCTAAATAAACCTGAGGACCTGGCTACCCATGTCCGAAAGTACGTCAGTGCCCAGAAACCCAAACCACAACCCCTCTGATAGATATCACAAAGAACCGCAGGAGCGATCATTCTTCGCATCTCTCATGGATATGAAACCCGAGAAAACAATGACCCTTTTGTTGAGCTCGCAGATACAGCCACAGAACAGTTCTCTCTATCCACAGCCCCTGGTGGTTTTATGATCGATCTCGTTCCTGCGTGTAAGGCTTTTTTTTTTCGTTCCTTGTTATGATTCCACGGGTATTTTTTAGTGCGGCACGTTCCTTCTTGGTTTCCTGGAGCGGGTTTCAAAAAGATTGCCGCTTCTTGGTCTGCCACACTGGTTGAGATGGTTGAACAGCCACATAACTTCGTCAAACAACAAATGGTGGGAAGTTTGTATTTTTTCGTTGTTCTTGTTTTTGACCAAAAAAAACCATCAGACTGCAGGCATAGCTCCCGTCTCCTTTACATCCTCCTTGCTTGAAACCAAACCTCTCACGGACGAGGATGAGTTTGATATCAAATGGAGCTCAGCAAGCCTTTATTCAGGTGTGCCGGCCAAGTCGACTCATTATATCGATTACTAATTTGACTAATGTTTGTCAGGGGGAGCTGATACGGTAAGTTCCTGATCATTTATCCTGTGAACGTTTCCAATGACACTGGTTTAGACTGTGTCGGCGATATATTCTTTCTTCCTTGCTATGGCCCTCCACCCAGAGGTTGTGAAGAAAGCTCAGGCGGAGATTGATGCTGTGGTTGGGAACGACCGACTTCCCGATTTTTCAGATCGTGAACAGCTACCTTATGTGAATGCACTCGCGAAAGAGGTTCTTCGTTGGAATTCTGTGACGCCCACTGGTACACAATGCCAATATTTTTAATACGATGGAAACTTATCTATTTGTGATGCTCATTTCAGCTGTTCCACACCGGGTTACGCAAGATGATATCCACGAAGGATACTTTATTCCCAAAGGGTCCCTAGTCATCGTAAATCTCTGGTCCGCCCGCTCCTGACTATTTTGACACAGCCGATTGACTTAACCGTTTATGCTAGGAAACTGACACACGATTATAGGGTATACCCTGACCCCGAACGTTTTGACCCCGAACGCTTCATCCCATCGGCTGGTAGAGTGGCCCAACCTGACCCACGAGAAATATGCTTCGGATTCGGACGACGGTTAGTTTGTGTACTAGCCTTGTATTCGATAGCTAACAAGTATAGTTTAGGACCTGTCCAGGTTCCTACCTCGCTGATGCCTCAGTTTTTATCTCTTGTGCCATGTCCCTAGCAGTGTTTGATATATCCAAATATATTGAAAATGGCGTGGTCATAGAACCTGTACATGAAAACACCACGGGAACTATCAGGCATGTTATTTCTCACCTGTTTTCCTTTTCTAGTGGATCACTTATTTTTAATTATGATAGCCACCCTAAGCCGTTCAAGTGTTCTATCAAACCCCGCTCGCAAAAGGCTATTTCCCTTATTCAGGCTGATTAACTAGAGTAAATGGGCTCATAACTATTACTTGTACGTTACATGTACTTTTATGAACGAGTCTTCAGGGGAATTGGTATTGTACCAAGCCTTTACAGAATAATTTAGCGTCCTGTCACCTTTACATCCGCATGCACACGCCCTCAGTGCGCTCAATCTGCACCCCAACAGTATATGGTTAGATTCGGAACCAAAGTACCGTAAGAAGTATAGTAATACTAATTTCTGTTCGAGGTAGTGGCGACTAGAAGGCAGTTACACGTTGCGTTGTGGCGTGAGTTTGTCGCCTATCTCCCGTGCTAACATCATCCGTAGATTCAAACGGCTACCACCGCTGGGGGTCTACAAAGGTCTACAACCAGGATAGTATTGAATGACCAATACTTTCGTTTTTATCAAAAAACCACGGGCGGTCACCGCTTCAGCTAATTTTGGTTTATATCCTCGGGCTGATTGTGATTTAAAATTTCTTTGAACGTGAGGTTCCCCTGGATCATGACCGAATTTGTGCAAAGACGTATACGTATATGTGGAACACCTATCCGAGATCATTGAGAAAAGAAATAGTGAAGTAATTGTGGAAGATGTGGGATTACCGGAAATTTACCAGTTTGTGTCAGACCGGAATTCGAATGGCTGATCGATTAACGTTTTAACTTGGAGTGATGTCATTTTCAGGGGATTTATACCCTCACCCATCACAAATAAGAATCAGCGCATTGGCAACGAATATGCATAACAATGGAGGGGCTTGTTCTGTGAATACCTGGTTCTGACAAGGTAAGTGGTAAGTTACAGCACTTGTCAAATGTAATAGCATTCATGTGAAAACCTTTTGAAAAGTGCTGTAATTTAACGTGTGCAAAATCCTAATTCCTAATAACCCATACCTGTAATAATTAGCCCATAACCTCCCATAGTCCATAGGTTTGGGTCACCACCAAACTGAAATTTGCACTAAAATTGACCTCCCATAACCCATAACCTCCTATAATCCATAGCCTAGGATGTCAACCAAGGGGTATGGGTTAAGACAGGTTTGACTGTATTCAGAAGAGCGATCAAATTCCCAAGCATGGTGGGCCGCCATCGAATGGCGTGTATTACGTTCTTGGCTCCCGGTATTGCCGAACTTCGAACACTGATCGCTGAGTGTTGAGTACCGGCCGCATTAGCGGAAGAGTAGAAGACGGCTGTCGTTCTACATATATGAAGGGGTTACTACCTTTGGCTTCATTTGATGGGATCGAGTTGGACGGATCGAGTTGGACGACTTGAGTGTGGACTCTCGATTCAGGGAATGAGCCAAAAAGGTGATCTTCTTTTACCACTAACGATCTGCTGGCCCGGTGGATATGAAGGATCACTGGCGGTACACTTATAAAAAGGTACCACTAGCAAACTATACACCCCACCCGTATTCAACACCCTCTCATAACCAACATGACAGACCCTGCACGAAGGCCCCGCCGAGCCATCTCCTTGCTTGAGATAGGAGGAATAATCCTTACTGCACTTCAACTGCGTGAGTGTCCAATTTCCTTGCTTTAGAAAACAACTACCAATGACCAGACAATGGTAGCCTTTGTTCTCGCATGGAAGTTGTTTATTCTAACGATCATCCTGCATGGTCAGGTAAAGAGCTGGAGACGCGTTCTGGGAGATGCTGCATTCCGCTTTCTCTCTTCAGCTCTGAGTGTGAGAAAATTACAGTTCGTTCTTGGAACCACACGCCAGGTTTACGAAACATGGGCAAAACAAAATGGTTTACCGGCATTGGTGGAAGAAGTTGGTGAAGATGCTCGGCTGTTGTGGGTTGGACCCAAGCGGACAGACCGCGTTATCATTTACTTCCATGGTAGGACGGCGACTCTCTGGTTAAAATGTGTCCTCTTCTAAAAGTTTCCGGTTGCAGGTGGTGGCTATGTAATACCGCTTCAAGATTTTTCCGCATCTTTTTGGAACCACTTGCGAGTACAGCTCAACAAACATGAGGGGCTCAACATTGGACTCGTAATATTCAGTTACTGTAAGCCTTTACCTCGGAATACTCAACGAGAAACAATACTCACACAAAATATAGCCCTTGTACCAACGGCTGTGTTTCCAACGCCGTTACGACAGGCAGCTTTGGCGTTGAACCATGTGATCGCAAGCGGTGTAACACCAGAGAATATCCAGATCGTTGGGGACTCAGCCGGCGCCAATCTCTTGCTGAGTTTACTCTCACACATCTTGCATCCACTAGATGGAATACCTCGGGTCCCCTTGCGATCCCGCATCCATGGTATCTATCTCATGTCTCCTTGGGTATCACTCGCAGGTGGGACTAGATCCTTCGTGGAAAACGACAAAAGCGATGTAGTGGGAGCAATGACGTTCGCATACTGTGCGCGAAAAGTATTCTCCGGGGTTGAGGAATCATGCTATCCATACTTGGACCCAAGCTTAACCCCAGGAGCGTGGTTCCAAGGCATCGACGAGGTTGTCACTCGCGTCCTAATTAGTGCCGGGGATGTGGAGTGTTTGAGGGATGGCATCGTACAGCTCTCAGAGAGGATCGCCCAATACCACTCGGGCGTGACTTTGATCGTGCAGGAGGGTGGAGTTCATAATGACCCGTATTACGATTTCTTGGCCAGGGAGCCGAAATTGTGCGCCCTGACTGCAAGAATCCAGGCCTGGATTGCGCGTGGATTTCCTTGACTTCGCTAGTGTTACAGAAAGATAGAATTGGTATTCTCGAGTCGCGCCTTGTTAGAGGAGTACAAAACCGTCGATAAACCTCTCGTTGTAACCTTTTGTCGAATGCAATGTTGTCAGAAATTACGGCCATAATAATTTATAAACCAGGGTACAAAACCTGAACAATGTGGTACTTTGTGCAACTTGATTCATTTGAATGTTATTGAAGCCTGCTTTATATAAGCAAGACGTGAAAATAATATGTTTTCGTCTTCCGAAAAGGGGTATACTCCAGCTTCACTACCGGGATGAATATAAAATTCTGGTTATAGACAAAGCAGGGTATCGCATAGGTAGAATGCACCCACATACCAAGGATGGTGGGGTAGGCAGTGGCGTTATCAAACGATATGGAGCCCTGCAAGAACGCTGTCTAAAGCTGAGCACGCCAACAGAAAGTATAGTGTCAGACTAGCATGGTAGTCTGACTCTAGAGTTGACCTCGAGGAGTTGGGGAAAGCGCTGGCAGGGTATCGGTCACATCCCCATTTCCCAACTTGAACAAGATTGGATCCTCGGCGGCTGGACTGTTTACGATTGGTTGTTGAACTTTGCCGAGAATTGAGTGTGGCACTTTTATTCGACAAATGGGATAACTCGCCCGTTGTACCAACCAGTACAGATTTATACCCTTCTGCAATCATACAGACGTCTGTTCATTGATTTTGCTGCTTTGTTGTTCGATACATTGGCTGTGGTTCAGCGTATACCCAAGATTTCGCCGGAATCACGTGATATATGGTTCATTCTCAAGCTTAGCACTTTTACACTAAGAGGAGACAACCAGGCTTTCTAGATATCCCCCTTTCTCTTAAATCATTGGTAAGGAATATTCATGGAAATCAGCACAAAGTCATTTGTCGGATTCCTATATTCCTTTCGTCCGCTTTTAAAACGGGTGCATGACTTGGTGAGAATAGCCCTCTCGAAACATCACCGTTATGTTGGCTTAGTGGAACACTACAGATAGGTGCAAACCTCGTTTCTCGTCCGGGGCTCATCTCACTACCTCCCGAAATCCTTGTGGAAATAATGAAAGTTGTTGACTGGGGTACACTTTTGAAAATCCGTCAGGTCAGAAAATAATTGCCCGATTTTGTTACATTATTATTGAGGTTTCCTCCGTGCAGACGTGCAGGTACCTTGATGCTATATCTAGGACACGCATGGTTTGGCAAGGTCAATATCACCAATATGTCGTAGGGCGCATGTCTGCGGCGCGTCTAGAAGTGCCATCGGAAATGTATTCCGTAGAAGAACTGAAGTTGTGGGTATTGGCAAGGAGACGCGCGGATCTTGTTTGGAGACGCGGTAAGGTAGTGCCTGTCCGAGAACGTAAGATAGAATACCAGGGAGTCGGTATTGCTTATCTAGTTCCCGGTGGTCGGTGGCTTCTTGTTGGTGACCTAATGTGTGGCTCAGTCACTGTGTATGATCTCGACGCTCGGGAATTGACAGGAGAACCTTTAATTCCAGATGGTGATCTTGATGAGCAAGCAGTGGATCTCATCGCCATTACACTCGATTCAATAGAGAAGTCCCCCAATCTTGCATTCACGATGGTGTTGTCATCCGCCGCTCACATGGGTAAGTTTAAATGTATCTGCTAGTGCACCAATTAATACTCTATAATAGAACAATCTCCTCTCCACGTTACCACCTGGCGGGTTGCTCTTGTCGGTGATAAGAATAACGCTCGCCTAGTAGCACAGCGCCTTCACTCTTTCCAGGCTCACAACCACTGCCTTATTAATGATATTGCATTACAAGATAATTTATATGCGCGGATAGTTTGTAAAGGGGATTTTTGCTATCTCGAAGTCTTTGACCTTGAACGCTCGTCATCGGAGGCGCACTGCAAGGCGATAATATTCCCAGGAGTAGTCATCGTGCGTTTAACTTTACCTTTACATTTTCATTTTCACTAATGACATTCTCGTTCAGAGGAGAATCCGCCTCCTTCCGGGAAATCGACTACTTACATTTTCGCAAGAACAGATAATGATATATCAGTTCAATATTGCAGACGGAGTAAACCCTATTGCACCTAATATCTCCCCAAAGATTACCGAACCGACGTGGCGTTACGAGCTTCCCGATCTAAGGGCATGCTATAGTGCCTTATCGCAAGGGATCTCTCGTGGACCCAGCATACATTTTCTTTTCACTACAAACAATCACATTCTCGATCTCATCTTCCACATCAATAACGACCAAAACCCTCAAGTGGTTGAAGTAGCAAAGCTGACATATAACAAACCATCTCCAATAATGTCTGACATCGGCTCCGACAAAGCGTTCATCCAATACCCAGACTCAACTGTTGTTCACTTGAGTCTTAGATGGGAAAAACAAGCACTCAGCAGCCCAAAGCCGGAAGTTCCTGTTTTATCTCGTACGACACCCAGGGACTATTTTTGGAATGAAATCCAGCCACCCAAACTTGATGAAGAAACAGGACGTATCATACAGAATACAAATGACATGATTTGGATAATTGACACCGCGTTACCATGATCTTAGACAATTGACTGAACACACTCGGTCCATCTACTTTAACACTCAGCCTCGCCCTAATTCCTCTACAACACTCTTCAGGATATCCGTAGACTGCAGCGCCTGTAAATTGTCAATTGGGTCTGTATGAATAAATCAATTTGTATACCACTCACCAAGAGTAATATTATCTTCATTAAGGCTTTGATACTTGGTAGTGGTAGTGGGGAGACGGGACAAATAGAATGAATAGGGGAAATCCAACACTTGTTAGTCGTATACCTTTAATAATCAAAAGATGATCAATGCTAGCCCTTATCGTAATTCGCTTATTTTTTCAACATGAATCACGCCGTGGGAAATATGTCGCGTGTCCGACTACCATGCGCCCGATACTCACAAGCCTCTTTGCGGCCACACGCAGGCCAGCCAAGGCTTCTTTTGCCCGCTTTCCTGCTAGTTCAACCATACATCGAGAACTCTGTACTGGAACAGCAGCATTTCAGAAAACTTTAAAGCCGCCCAACATGTATTACAACGAATTGACAGGAATCCCAGTGCCTTCGTCTGCCCAGTTTCTTAACCGCGCGGCTAATGGTGGGTCTTGATCGCCTTCATCATTCATAGATTTTGTCCATATCCATACCTCACTTTGAGGCCCCGTCTCTTTGGAAAACAAACTCTAACACGCACATTTTCACAGTGATCCAAATCACTTCCACCCTGCACGACCATGTCCGAAATATCAAGAGAAATATCACCAAGTCGATAGACGTCAACGATCTAAGCTCACCCCAAATTTGGCAAGAGATAGGTGACATGATAGGGTTTTGCTTGTCTCCGTCGGGCACCCGCCGCGCCGTCCTACGCGAAGTGAAAGCCCAGACAGATACAAAACGATATATTGAAATCTGGCGCGACACCCAGATCGAGGCGTCCGCCGACGTGACAGATGCACACGGTGGATTCTACACTGATGGTAAGCTAAACAGTCGGGCGCGACACACTAGAGACTTACATGATTTAGAACATTTATCCTCTCTGGCCTTCTCCCCATCGGAGACTTCATTGATATACACTGCTGAGGCAAACATACCCAAAGATACTGGTGATCCATACCATCGATTTCGATTTACACCTCATTTCGGCGAGGGCATTGCTGGGAAAAAACGGCCAACCTTGTTCATATACTCTTGGAACCCTATTGACTCAACTCGTAAACTGACCACACTCTCCGTATCTTCTCCAGCGCTATTTGGCCAAGCTATTTTCTCCCCAGATGGGAACAGTATCTATGCGACAGGTTATGAGTATACTAGCGATGGTCGCTTACTTGGTGTTAAAGGCTGTTTGAACCGCCCAACGGGGATATGGCAACTGAGTGTAACATCTGTAGACCTTACAAGCGGAGATTTGCTGCAAACATTATCCAGTGCAGCGACGAAACTTACCCCCTCTTATCTGTCTTGTCGCTCACCCCGAATTCTCTCGCATAACGGTACCTCAACTCTCTTCTGGCTTGCATGCCATACAGGCGGCGCTCATGCGTCAACATCGATGTTGTATTCACATAACATAGATACCAATGCTTCTCCGAACAGTATTGGCTCGCCACTCGTAGACCTTGTTTTCGATCCTCTTGACGGCGCGTTCCCTGGCCTTTACCCAGACTTCAATCTTCCACTGTTCCCATTTGTCCAGCCGGCTTCTCTTTCCAGTCCGGGGCTTATCACACACTCGACGTGGAGATCCCGTTCCACAGTTCTCCTCATATCAACTAATGATGGGACGGTAACTGATCTTACCCCTGAAGACGGAAATCTTTATAGCTGGAGAGTGCACGGCACGGATGGGCAAGCCCGCGTTATCTGCTCCCGGAGTTCTCCTGTCACTGTACACAAGTTCGTAATGGGTAAGTTCAATGAAACGGGAGAAATCGAGTGGCGGGTTATTGAGAAACCTGTGGTTCCAGAGGCTGGTTAGTTTTTTTATATCCATCCGGCAAGTGCTTCTCTCAAAATCATTTTGGCATACAGTGCAACATGCACTATCTGGGCTCCGCGCTTCCATTATTCAAATACCCGGTCGTTCACCAACAGAAACCATTGTAATACAAGAAAAAACACCAACAAGCCGTGTTCCACCGTGCGTTACTGCTCCTCACGGTGGGCCACATGCAACTACCATGACAACGTTCTCTCCGGCGACAGTTGCGCTTGCGTTGGAAGGATGTCAGTGCCTTCTATCCGTCGAACACTAATTTCCAAACTGATATCTTGCTCTGCTCAGATACTATCTCGTTGCCAAATCACACTGGCTCTTTAGGATTTGGTGAAACCTCTGTACGCGCACTATTGGGGAACTGTGGGACGCTGGATGTCGGGGACTGCATCGCAACTACACGGCACCTCGTGAGTCTAGGCATTTCGGAGGACGGCCCAGGAAGACAATTTGTTTCTGGCGGGAGTCATGGAGGATTTTTGTCTGCTCACTGTGAGTTAACATTCGCCCCCCCATTGCTATTCCAACTGTACCAAAGACACTTATCTACTTATCCTATTTTTTAATAGTAATTGGACAGTTCCCAGATGTATATACCGCAGCAGTGATGCGCAACCCCGTCATCTCTGGTGGCGAAATGTCGAGCACGGACATCCCAGACTGGTACTACGCCGAATTCGGGCTTCCGTACCCCCTCACCTCATCAGTGTCCGCCACAGAATCACCAGCAAGTAAATCACCAGCTTCGCCCCAGATCATGACGCCGGAGACATTCACACGGATCCACAACGCATCGCCGATCGTACATGTTGGAGCCGTACGCGCCTCCGTGTTGCTCCTCGTGGGCAAATCAGACTTGCGGGTTGCGCCGACGCAGGGGATTGAGTATTATCATGCATTGAAGGGACAGCGTGGTGTCCAAAAAGGCTTAGAAGATAGTGTTGTCGAGCTGCTGGTCTTCGAGGGGGAGAGCCACCCATTGGAAGGCGTAGAGGCATCGAGGGTCGGGTATGAGGCTGGGCGGGATTTCTTTGCTGCGCGAAGGAAGTGAAATGGGATGAACAAGATTTTCAAAACGTTTACATTGTAACACCATACCTAAGACTCCCAAGCCACTTCTTTTTCCGTTTCTCAGTCTATCTTTACTGAATGATATCTAGGTGCGATGCGATGGCAAATACTGTTCCACGAAATAAACCGATTTTTCTGACATTCAACTCGAGTGACTAAAGTCAGGGTATGTTACCGCCTCTTTCTTCTGTTTTAGGTTCAGATCTATCCACCGTGTATAACCCGAAGCCTCATGGAATAGCCATTACCTAGGCCTTGACCCGGGAATTTGACCATTTTTCGTCAAATTTGGCGGTCGCATACCATTATTAAATATGATAGGGCAGTCTTTAAAAACAGCACATATGCAAGACCCTGGTAGTCATAGGTCAGTGTTTCCGGCGTCCAGACTGCCTCACAAAAAAACCAAACATGACACCATTTGATCTCGGTGCAGAATGATTGCTTTCTCAGACCTGCCAGCCCAGCTTTGCGTTACCAAACATGTGTCAAGATTCCATTATTTTGTTGAGGCAAGGTTCTTCGTCATGCTTATGTGAATTGACGAGGCTTATAACACAACATAATGCGGTGAGGGTGGGTTGTGTGGCAAGGGGGGTGGAAATGCCTCGTGATAAGCTGCCATGATCTGTTCTTGTCTCAGCAAGGGATAAACTCCATAATAGCTACCTAATATCAGAAGTCGACCTCAATTTCAGATAATGCTACGCAATCCTGGTCCAAATACTTTACTTGAACGTATTCCAGCAAGTTAATCAAATCCTATACTCCTTCTGTGACACAAATGCTACGCCTCCGATGAGCGAAGCCGGCTAATCAAATGCCTCGTGCCCTCCGCATCGCCAAAATGACAGTACATAAATACATACGTACACAACCCCATACCGGCCTGACAGATTAATTAACAGCCGCCCCATCTCAACTCTTCACTGGCACGAGCCACGCGGGGGTACCGACCCGCAGCCTGCCTGTCTGCCTCGTACGATCGCCAATCGCATAAATTCGATTCATCACGAATCAATCTCGGCGTTTAATAACAACAACACGCCAGTTGGTGGTTAGTAAATTAGTTATTATGCGAGATGAAGAGCGACTTCGGTGCGGAGGATCTACACACATCACAAATGGCATATCGCGTATCGCAGTAAATTGTTATCAATGCAACGTGCCCCGAGGGCAGTGTTGCTGATAAGTGAGAAAGGGCCGGACGGGGTTTTGGGACCCGGAGAAGCGCCAGGCGCTACGCACCCCGCACCCGTGGCCGGGTGAGATGTCGGTATAATTAAAAAAAAAAAACTCGGCGCGGAGAATAGTTATGTGTGTGTACAATTCAGCCTGACCATGTCGTTTCTGATGCCTTGTGTATAATCTTACGAGGTGGCTCCAGGAAACGTGGGGGGGTCCATCGTTGGAGTTGACATAGGAAGGGGGGTAACGAAAATGAAACGGTTCTGAATCCGGACTGACGGAGGGAAGGGGTTACCATCCCGATCCCGGCGTTTACCTCAACAGCTTCGAACTACTGGGCCCAAACCCGATCTTGATTCTTGAAGTTCAGGAGGTACTCGTAACGGAGATACGCCACGTTCTGCCTTACACACCTATTAGTATCCCAATCCTGGTCCAGGCCGCCCCTTGCGAACGTGTTATCGGAGGTTTTGTGGAGGTACTGGACAGAAACTCGGAAGCGCGCCCTAATACTGGGTTTATTAATTTTCACCGAAGGAGCCCGCATACGTCTTCACATATTGAATGGGAGTCGCTGATGTGGAGTTCTCTTGGCGAGTAACGATTTCTCGAAATCGCGCGTAACTTGCCGGAATGAAGGAGTTCTACTTCTCGCTGGAGTAGTCGGGACAGTGGGAGTTATCGCAGGGTCTGGGCCTGTGGCGTTCTGTACCCATTACCCTCTAACGCCAAATTCTCGCATGCCAGGGGGGGGGGTCCGAGTCGTACATGTTACATGGAAGATGGAAGCAGTCAGGAAAAAAAAAACAGGGGACGAAAAACAGTGCAAGAAATTTTTACAGCTTCTCTATTAGGGTCTGTGACTCGTTAGTGATCGTGATGCAGCGGCGTCTGAGAGGAGGAGCTCGAGTGTGGCGTGCACTTACAGGCTCATAGATAAACCCTATGCTTCGTTTTCTAAAAATTCTGTGCACCATGATTGGGCTCCAAGTCAGAGTCGACCCCGTGATGCTTTGATGGATGATCAGCAGACCCTTGGACCCTCCGAAAGCAACAAGTCCAAATATTCCGAACCGAACCCTTTGTCGAGAAGAGGAGAAGACAGGACCCTTATGCAGCCCTGAGAGTGAGCATTGGCAGGACCCTTTCTTGTTGGACGTTCGATATCTGATCTGCGCCTCGGGTGTCTGATGCAGATAAGGACTCGAATATGGGATTTTTCTGTTTCTGCTCGTGTGTGCTGCGGGTTCGGACGATTCAGAGAGTGGGTACGCGTTGTATTTTTTTTTTTGGATTTCATTGATCAATATCAATTGGCAGAACTTCCGAGTGTTCAACTTGAACTCTGGCAAAAAAAAGAATAACGTTCGGAACACCGCCCACACTTGTATCCATGCACCATACACTATGCACATATCCATACTTACATTTTCGGATTCGGGTACGACATTTGGGGGCGTAAAAACCATCAGATATCAATCCCTTGATGATCATCAAGTATATGAAGTTCTTCTCTTTCAAACTTGTCGGGTGAGACGGCCACGAAACGTCAAAGCCACCGGTCATTCGGAAGTAGGATTCGATAATCTTAATCTTGAATCCTATCGTGACCAGTGTCCCAGAGAGGCCTATGGTATTCCGTGGACAATGGGCTTGGGATGCCAGGATTTAGACAGGATCACGCTGAACAGACGGAAAAGCCGAAAGCTAAATGGAATAAACTCGGCAAGCAATTGAAGCGAAGCCCGATGACGCAAATTATGTAACTCGCGAACAGCACACGTAAAATTTCCTGTCACTTGACTCTATTATCACGAGTTAAGTACCCGTGTCAGACAGTGCTTAGTCCTACTAATTTAATAATTTAATACAAATTATTTTATTCTTACCATTCTACTTTTTGAAACTGTCTACTAAGTTCTAATATATATTATCTCAAGTTAGTCAATTACCATACCCCAAGTTACAACTCCACTTACATATTAAGTCCTGATAAGATTTCTTTATAGACAATATTGGATGTCTCATGACTGGTATTCCCATCTGCAAATATCATTTAGATCATGTCTCCAGATGTACAACGTGAAAGGGCAACATAGAGCTGTCCATGTGAAAACACTTGTGTTCTCAGATTGTTACGGTTTCTCTTTTCCTTTCCTTATCTTATCTTATCCTATACTATCTAACCTTCGGACTATCTCTTTCCCCATATCTTCTTTCCCTCCATTCCATTCCCACCGATCCTATTATTACATCTAACTTTCCCATTATTATTCAGCACTTCATTTATAACTACCAATAGCACTTATCCCTCTCAGAAGCATTACTCATCATGCTTCTTTTATAACTTATATATATACCATACAATGTAGTAGATAGTCCTCAGCTTGACCTAGCTGAATATACCTTATTCTCTACAACTCGACGCTCAGCTTGATCCTACTTGCCTTAGAAGGGGGTAGTGCATCTCAGATCCCGAAGACAGACTTGTCCTTTATATCAGGAAGTCTATAGACGTCAGACTTATTGTCGACGGTCTCATCGAACCGATTGATTAGATCCTGATCTAGAGGATAAGACCTAACAGCCGTAACAAAAGGTCAAGCTGACAAAACCCGTCAACCTATCTAGGTTCAGACGTCACCATAGCACCCTCAACCTACGGAGTATCCGACCAAGGAGATCATAGCGAAGAAGAAGAACGAGACTCTCACAACAGCAGTGAAGAACGCAGCCAAGTAGAAGAACTACTGAGCCCAGAAATTGAAAACCCCGAACCAGATAACCCCGAGAAGCCTGAAAAATCCCAGAAGACGCAGACATCACACTCGAAGCCCCACCGAGTCCCCAACACAGCAAAGAATACCACAGTCCCATAGGAGGACAATCATTTGAAATAGATCCACTTGAAGAAGAAACACGCACAAACATGGCTGGAATAAAAGTTCGCCTTCCTCAGGACTTTGACGGAGACAGAAGCAAAACTACCGAATTCCTAACATCATGTGACATGTACCTGAGAGTAAATACGGAAATTTACGACACATCAGAGAAGAAGATCATCTTCGCACTATCCTTCTTCACTGGAGGAATGGCAGGACCATGGAAGGAAGAATGGGTTGGAATAGCAGGAGACGATAACTGGGGAACTTACACCAACTTCAAGAATGAAGTAAGAACAGCATTTTCATCTGCAGGAGTAGCAGAAAATGCAAGAGCCAAATTGGAAAGCCTCAAGATGGGAGGAGCAGTAACAGTAGATGAATACATTGCCAGATTTGGAGCAGCAGCCAGCAGGAGCAAGATTAAAGAAGATGTGTCCCTCATTGATTGATTCATGAGAGGACTCCCACCCAAATTGATGGAGAAGATAGCCACAATGGATAAATCACCTACCAAGATTGCCGACTGGTACAAGTTTGCATCCAAGTTTGATGGACAGTACCACCATGCAAAAACTATAGCAGCACAAATGAGAGGAGGAGGATTTAAACCATCCAACCACAACAAGAAGTATGACTTCAAACGAGACAACGCGCCCCAATACACCTCCAGAACCGATCCAAATGCAATGGACATAGATTGCTTAACCACCAATCAGCGAACCAATCACATGAAAAAGGGGTTATGCTTTGAATGCCATCAATATGGACATAGAGCCACGGATCACCGCAACGGAACAAACACTAATACCCCGACCCTGGCCAGGGTCCCAATGAAAGGCAAAGATGCCTACCAGAAGATACGCGCCTTGATTGCCGACTTAGACAAAGAAGAGAAAGAAGTAGCCATCAAGAACATGGAGGAGGAGGGTTTTTAAAACAGCGACCTGCACCGACGTCAGATCTCGCCTCAACTGCTTGGATATCACCTGTAATAGTAGGACACATGAATCAATAATCATTATCGATTCCTATTACCGTGATTGAAGGGCAGAAAAGTGTTGAAACCCAAACCACCGGACTAATTGACTGCAGAGCAGGAGGAATTTTCATCGATAAAACTTTTGTCAAAAAGAACAACATCAAAACCACACCCCTCCGAAAGCACATCCCAGTTAGAAATGTAGATGGAACATTAAACCAGGCTGGAAGCATCACAGATTGTGTATGGACTAAGATTCACATTGGAGGAGAAGAATTTGGAATCCGATTGCTTGTCAGTGGTCTTGGAAAGGAATCAATTATCCTCGGGCTACCATGGTTAAAATG
>MU150285.1:179322-197233 GCA_015584075.1 Collybia nuda
GATGAGGAGTGGGGTAGAGGGTACAGGGGAGTTTGGGGAGGGCTCGTGCAGTGGGCGCGAGCCCTCCTATGTTCTATAATTACTTTTGTAAAGGGCTTGCATGCCAGTGTGCAAGCCCTATTATTTAGTTTTAATATATGTTCTTTATTGATTTTTTATGTGTGTAATAAAGTTGTTATGATATTTACTACAAAATGTAAGTAAGCCTGAGCCTAGTCTGCACAGACATGCAGCCCAGTGTAAAGTACAGAAAGCATCAAAGGCTGTAGAGGCAGTTGATGCATCAAAATGACTGGTTTGAGTGGGCCGTTGCATGCACGGCAGGTCCAAGTTCAGTTTCTTTTTTTTATATGATTCTACATATCCACCTTTTTATATATCTATTACTATACCTATTCCTACCAAATGCCATTAACATGCACCACATACAATTAATTTACCAAAATAGTTCTAGACTATAGTAAGGGTTGCCAAGAATGATTAGGGTACCCGAGATAAGTTGGCTTGGGTGTGCCATGATTGCGGCTCAGTGCACAGCATCGGATCAAAAAGGAAATTCAGAGTGCTGAGAAGATTTGATGGGAATTCAAATTCCGACTGGCAATCACCGCAACGTTGGCGGTCAAAAAATCCAAGGTCGGCATTTCCGGATATACCGAGTTCTCATAACTTCAAACTCGGAACAGCCACGCCTGGTTCATTGGTGTTGGTGTTGGCGTAAGTTGCTAGTTTTGTGGTGGCCGGTCGATGAGTTTGGAGCTGACTTGTGTGACTTTTTCCGATAGGTCTCCGAGATCTTCGCGAATGCTGTCGATGGCAACGAGGTTCTGTGCTGCCGCGTCCTTGATTCCGTCTGTTGCACAGCTCATGTCCTCTGTCGCGTTTCGAATTTCCTTGAGTGAGACTGTCAGTTGTGCCATCACTGCGGAGGCGATGGTTTCTGCAGTAAGATTTGCAGTCATTTCTTCGAGGAGGAAAGATATCGCTCGGATGCCATCTGCCAAACGTCTGGGTGGCTTGGGCACAGATTGTGCGAGCTGAAGGAGTATAAGGGCCAGCAGGGCCGGGGTGATGGATGCATCGGGGATCAGGTATTGTCCTGCTTCAAGCACTGTCTTTGCCTCTTTCGCATTTCTCACGTCTGTATTTGACCCAGCTGCTTCTTTTAATTCATCTTTTGATGCTGTGGTTGGTCTGGAGGTGGGTATGACGCGACGCGTCGTGGTTTGACTGTTTGGCGTGTTTTTACCTCTGTCAGCGGCGGTGGACATTTTTTATTTCGTTGTGGTAGTTTCTTATGGGGCTCAGGTGTAGTATGTATAGTATAATCTAGCGAGGTGTTTCTGACGACTGGCGTTGGGGCCTTCAGCAGCGCCAGCAGCGGTGTTTGTTCTGGGGTCCTAGTTGGGGTCCTCGTGGTGCTGATCCAACAACTTATTTGTTGTGTTGTGGACGAGAAGGACTAAAAAAACCAGATACGGCGAGTGACCCTCACGGGCCACGGCAATCACTGTGATGATGGGCAAAGAAATCAAAATGGCAAGGCCACCCCATTCCCAGTTCTTCGAACTCGGAACCATGTATACTTTCCCAGCTGGCCGCTGAAACAGAGGGTGGCTGCCCCAATGTCCAGGAAATACACCCGTCAACACACATGAGATCGGTGACCTTGTGTTTGAACGTACATTCGCTGAGCTGTAAACCCAAAACGGGCCTCAATAAATCCTCTGACCTTAGCCTACAGACGTGCTAGACCAGTTTATAATCAATTCTAGCATCTCAGGCATCTTTCAATAGCTCCGACTCATGAAATCATATCTCATGACCCTGCAAGGTTCCTGTTCCAACTACCGACATCTACTGCCTGCCCACCACGATGCCAGGACAGAACCCACCTGACTTGGTTCTTAACACTATCTCCGCCCTTTGCCTAGAGGACAAAATTTCCAAGGTTTGTGCGGAGTTCAATAATATCCCCCTTTCCCCCCATTTTCTCTGCTGCAGTAACAAGTATAGCCGCGTGATGCCTTGCGGCCACAATCATGTTTTGGGGACCCACCCTAACTTCGGTCTATATTATGAATCTGATTTGGGCTGTACAAATAAAAACTTGAACTAAAGATTGGCTTTCAACCCACATAAACACTATCACGAAATCATGTCAACTTTTATCAACCCTCTGCCATCTAATAAATCATCACTCAAAAAAAATAAAAGGAAGAAGATCGGCAGTGATGAGGTCCCCAAGGGAGACATCGCAAAGGTTCGACAAGGCTTACAAACCCTCCAGACTAGCGCGGAAGACCTTGCATGTGTCAAATTAAATGATGGGAAAATAGGGGATTTTGAAGAGGTTGAAGAGTTAATGAACAATATTTCCAAGGTGTGCCAAGGGGTGGAAACATACTCTAAACTGTGCGAATTAAGCGAAAATGAAGGATTCGATGTCAAGGTAATCTAGGATC
This sequence comes from Collybia nuda, assembly GCA_015584075.1. Taxonomy (NCBI): domain Eukaryota; kingdom Fungi; phylum Basidiomycota; class Agaricomycetes; order Agaricales; family Clitocybaceae; genus Collybia; species Collybia nuda. The sequence goes on from MU150285.1 coordinate 181,788, forward strand.
TTTTCATAAATTTCAATCACTTTTCACTAACCATCTACCCTTTTGTTCAGTCAATTCCATTTTCCAGGATGACTAAAAAGGTACTGGAAACGCGGCTGGGCGTTTCTCCGATCGAGATACAATATAGTGAAAGCGGTTTTGAATTTCTTGAAAAGCTCATTTCTGCGCTGCAGAAACATGAAGGAAATGAAGTGCGCACCAGTGTGCAAAGTATCATTGATACAGTCGAGAATCGCGACTTAGACTCATTGGTTCAATCGCTTCATGTTATTCGCAGTTCAGTCAATCTATATGTGAGTGGTCGATGACCTAGGAGGATGTCTTTGCGATGACCTGCCATATTCTATAGCGAGAAGCCCATGCACGGATCATGATTGACCAATTTATCCTGGAGGCCGTTTGTATCAGTTCGGTCCTTCCAAATGATTTCATCAGTATTCTCATCCCTGAGTTCCAAATCTCTCAGTTGGATAGTTTCTCCCGCACAAGGATCCAGCACAACCAGTATGTGACATACATGTCAGGGTCCACTGATTATGCGATGTGGTCCGTTGCCAATGGCCAATTTACAGAAAAGCATGACAGTAAGCCATTAGTTTTAAGGCTACACGTTTATATTGCACGATCCTAATTTTGTTAAGCGGCTATGTTAACCATGGACGTGACTCAAACTCTACTGTCGGAAAAATTCACATCCGGCGAACGCCTCATGTTCTATGAAGCAAAGAGAGAAGGCATTCCCCTTTCTGAGCATTTACCTCAGGTCATTGCGCAGTGCGTCGCAATGTGAGTGTCATCACCATGGACTTATATGCCGCTAGTTTTACATTTGTTGTGACAGGTGTTCAAAGTTAATTAGAGAAACCAATACGCCTTTGCTGGCGGCCATCCCTTTTTGCCTGACAAATGGAGAGGCCTGGATTTTTGGGCTCGTCGATAACGCCTATACTTGTTGGGTGACGCCAAATGCGGTTGGGCTGGAACACCCAATTTCGGTCCAGGCCACAAAGATAATCATGAAAACAATCATGTTGTGGGCAAGTTGTAACAACCCCCTCTGTACTATATCTTGCTGATCAAAATACTAGACCCTGGAACCTGCCCATGTATTGAAAAACGCTATCAAAGAATTATGCGGGGGAGTTCAGAGGTAGATATATTACTGTCTTAATGTATCATGTAGATCAAAGACATGTCAATTACCAGTATATTGCGTCTCGTGTCCTGTACTATACGTCCAATGCCTTCATCAAACTTTGGTGGTCGCATACCACCATACAAGTAAGAGTAATCTTTAGAAATAGCGCATATGCAAGACCCTGGTGGCCATGGGTCAACGTTTCCAGCGTCCCGACTGCCCCATGAAAAACCTAAACGTGATACCATTTGATCTCGATGCAGAATGATTGCTTTCTCAAATCCGCCAGCCCGGGTTTGCGTTACTGCACGCGTGTCGAGTTCCGCCACCTTGCTGAGGCAAGGTTCCTCGTCATGTTTATGTGGAATGACGAGGCTTACAACACAATAAAATGTGGTGAGGATGAATTGCGTGGCAAGGGGGGTGGGCATGCCTCGTGATAAGCCTCCACGATTTGTTCTTGTCTCAGCAAGGGATAAACTCCATAATGGCTGTGTGATGTCAGAAATCGGTTCCGTAGTAGTAGGCATTCCTTCAACAACGTTGAAACCATATATCATTATGTGAGTATCAGAGAATGCCACAAGCCGACTTCCTGGGAGGAGACAGATACTCTCCTGAAGATGGGTATGTCATCAGAAATATAGGAGTAATAATGAGAACGCACTATCTTCTTCTGTGGGAGTATGATTGCCTTGCAGTGTGACATGGTAGACGATCGCTCCCAATCAAAAATTTCGATACGGTTCAAGCCGATCCTCCGTGAAAACAGTTTCTTGCGAATTGATATAATGCTGATTCCGTGACGATAGTCAGCCTGGAATGAGGAGAGGAGTTCTCCCGTCAACCGCGCTTGCGTGGCGTGACCCTTTAAAGTAATCCGCCAGATGTCGAGTTTAAGGGGGGAAGGTTCTACTCTAGGTAAGTTACTGTATACTGACCCTGGAAAGCTCACTCACCCATATGAACCAGTGGCGATGTAACCAAAGTAAACACAAGATTGGGGAGTGAATTGTATGAGTCCACATCAATGACAATAAAATGGGCATTCTGATCAGTTTGTGGAATTAAAGGTTGTTCCACCGAGTTTGGGGCATCGAGATCATATGCCGCCACAGAGCCATGATCCGCATCAACGACTAGTAGCCAGCGACCCCCGGGAACCATACACACAGCCCCAGCGTTCCTTTGATTTATATTACGACTTCGAACTGGTTGCACTCCGTCCTTGCTCCAATTAAGGTCTGCCCCTCTTCTCACCAATACTAATCGCTCCAGCTCTTCGACTGAGTATGACTCGAGGGGTTCTTCTGAGCGTGTTGGATACACCCGTTCTGAGAGGTATTGGTAGTATTGACCTTTCCAGACTGCACGCAACCTAGATGTGGTCTCGAGATATTTACATGTCTGTGTGTGATGAGTGAGGTAATAAGTGTGGCAGGCGACATAATCTCACTCGACGGATTTTCAACAGTGTGCGCCAGTCAAGGACTTTCATTATCTCTACTATAATTTCGAGAGGAATTGTAATAAACGCAAGCTGGGGAGAGGGAGTCTTGTTAATCTAAAAATCATAGGTCGAAGGCGGCCCGTCAGCTGTCAAAAAAAGTGTAAACATGCTTAAAATACTTCACCAAGTCATGAATTCGCCTGACAAAAGGAAGTACCGAGGTACTAAAGAGCCTAGATACTAATTTTGTACCAGTGTCCTCCATGTTTTTGGATTAAGCCTAAGAACTTGCGAGTATATTGACGAAGTTGAATCAAGCTTAAGATGTCCCGCTGGCGCCAAGCACTGGGTTCAATAAAAGCACGTGATTGAATTTTAGAAAAAAGGTGACTGGCTTTCGGTTCATACCACTCCCACAAATCCATTCTCCCCAAATTCTCTCCACCACAAGCCCCACGGTACACCCATTCTTCCACACAGGCACTGATTTGCTATACTGAACACCTCATATACCCGCTAACTCTATGTTGCCTCTACATCCAACCTTTTTGACACTTGACTAGGGGAACGGCTCATCCGAATTCCCCACGTTAGGTCACATGAATTAGAAACTTTTGCTAGCAACCACCATCGGCTCAAAAGTTCAAGCTTGGAATGCGAAAAAAAACCTTGTCTTTGGTTTCGTGGCTCTTTCTTCGTTCAATTGAGCTCAGTACTGCCTATATCAATGTTGACAAGCCCAAAGTCTATAGCTGCAGGTCTCGATGAAGGGACCGATCCGCTGCTATCCCGAATTCTTCATACTACCAGCCTCCGTCTTCTAGCCAAGAAGCTTATATAACGATGGGCACCCAAGCCACTGGTTGAGTGAAAGACTCTCCACACCGTTATTCGAGGTATCACAATTTTATACGTGCTTCAAACATATAACCCTAGGGTGCATATTGCGGTCACGTTCAGCCCGAAATGCGGGGCACTTCGCCAGCACAAATGCCTGCGAAAGTGACGATTTACTGGCTTCATTTCCCACCTCACAACCGTTACAATCGTGGAATGATGTCAGCGCTTTTTCAGCAATTGCCAAGCGGGACCAAGAAATGGGTTTGAGTCCGCATCACCATAACTGAGTTCGTCTGGAATTCATTTTTCCTTCCGACTCCACACACTCTCAAAAGCGACACGACTCTCAAGTATCCAACTAATGGCAAAGCTTTGCGAAAACATTTCTAAATACCTATAAAAGGAATATTATCCGGTGTTGGCTTACACCAAAACTCCAAGTGTTGAACTTATAAGAGGTGAAAAACTACACCACTGTTGCCAGCGTTGGCATGCACCTACCAAGTATTGCCATGGCTCTTGGCACTTACGAAACAGTACTTATACAAAGCTCGCATCGTCGCCGAGACAGATATCCTTTTTCTTATCATGCTCCTTCGCGAGGTTTGGAGCCTAACTCTCCTTTTCGCTGCGGTCAACGCCCGGGTTACGGTCTACGGTCAAATACCGCAAGCACACGCAACGTCCGTATCAACAACCAATGCAGCCGCACCTACACGCGTATTACTTCCAGCTTACGATGAAACTATCTTAACGCCGCCACCGTTGCCCGATCCACCAACCCCTAAACTTTTTACGCTGAACTTACCAGCAAACGGAGAAAATGTCAACGGATTGTCTATACCTCAACAGGGCTCGTTTTTTGGATTCTCAATAGAGATGTCTGTCATCAATCAAGTTCGTGCGTACATTCCTGCGTGTTTACCTACGGTTATTTAAGGAGGTACATATAGTTGGAAAGAACTCGTTTGTGCTCCTATTCATCCTTTTTTGAACGTGCGCTGACTTAATTTTAGTACGCATATACAAGTCCCTTTTCTTAATCTCATGTCCAACATTCAGCAACGGGCTGGTGGGCTCGAAATTCGTTTAGGGGGGAATACTCAAGAGTTTGCTGTGCATGTTGAGACACTAGAAAATCACGCAGCAGTTGGCAAGGAGAAATCGAACCTCCAGAACCCAGTAAGGCTTCTAAACAATTACGCTTTCGGACCCTTTTCTTATACCCAAACAGACGTTGACTCCGGCCGTTATGTATACCACCGATCTCTTTTATCTAGCCTCGAATATTTCATCCCTTGTGAATATTCAATGGTATCTAGGTAAGCCACAAATATGGACGCCGGTCGCTTTTATTCAACACTCCACTAAGGTATCCCCTTCAATGACACGAATTGGCGCCTGCAGATTGCTGAACTGGGCCAAGAAATTCTTGGTGATAACCTACTCGGTCTCCAAGCTGGTAACGAGCCTGATCTTTACGCTGCGTGAGTTGCCTATACGTACACTGACCCCTATTCTCACTTAAATGATTTTTTAGTCACAACCATCGCCCCCCGGAGTACAATGAGTTTGATTACTTTGGTGAATTCGGGGAGCTCGTAGTAGCGATCGCCAACAACGACAAAATACCTCGTAAAAATATGCTCATCGGGCCCAGCTTAGCACACGCAGCTTGGACGCTTGAGCAAGTATGGAATACTGGATTCATTGAGGCATATGGCGACAGCCTTTCAGTTCTTTCTATCGAAAAGTAAGCAATTACTAGGATTATCAGCTCTGATCGGTAACATCCCATAGCTACCCTAACAATAACTGCTTCGCGCAGTTCGGTCTTGGAGCGGCAAAGGATCCTCAAACGGAATTTCCATCTTACCTCAACCACGATGCTGGCCGAAACCTCGTCGCACCTTTCCTGAATTCCAGTCGAATAGCGCAAGAAGTCGGGAAACCGTTTATCATGTTCGAGACTAATACTGCGTCATGTGGAGGGTTCCCTGGAATATCTGACAGCTTTGGTGCGGGCCTGTGGGCGCTTGATTATGGCCTTACCATGGCAGCAAGTAATTTTTCGGGTGCGATGTTGCATGTTGGTGGGCAGAATGTATATTACAATGTGAGTACTCTTATTTCATAGGTACGGACTTTACTCAAAGGATATTTCTAGCCTTTCACCTGTGAGTTATCTACCTGAGAGTTAGGGCCTCGTTTAACAACTCATTTTCTTCAATCTAGCTCCACCCACTAATATGTCGACTTTCAGTGACTGGACAGTTGGGGCAGTATATTACTCCGTGCTCATCGTCGCTGAAGTCTTTGGCGCCTCAAATACGTCCCAAATCATCGACGTGTCAAACAACGGTATCTTCGCTCCTTCTTACGCCATCTACGAGAATGGGGCCCTCGCTAGAGTCGCGTTGTTTAACTTTAACGACGACGCATCTGGAAACTCGGATATCACTGCGACGGTAACCGTGGACGGAGGAGCCGTGCCTCCTCAAGTTAAAGTCAAGTACGTCGTGCACGACTGGCGCAGAGCCCTTGTAACAAAGTTTCCAGATACTTTTCAGGAGATTCTGTGTCCGTAAAGACGAACTTGACCTGGGCCGGCCAGGTGCGTTCCCCATGTTCCCCCGTCTAACCGTGAGCTTACTGTCCCCGCCCATAGACCCTTGGAAACAAATTCCAAGTAGACGGCCGTATGAAGGGTGAACTCGACATCGTAACCATTGATTGCGACCTCCCAAGCAACACCTGTCAAGTACCTGTCAAAGCCCCAGGCTTCGCCCTCGTTTTCCTCACAGATTCTCCCGCAGTCCAGAGTGAGTCCTCTGGAGCTGTGACGTTCGCAACCTCGGCACAGACACGGACGATTAACACCGCCACTGTGGACCCCGAGGTTCTAGCGACATCCAACGGGAAATCGGGCAGGGAGAGGGCTTTGATGGGGAGCACCAGTAAAGGGTCCGTCAGTGGTGCTGTGAGTGCACTAACACTGGTTCCTGGGGCCTCAATATTTTTTGCGATACTTGGTGGTGCTGCCTTGGCCGCCGTCGGAATTGTACGGTAGGGTGAGGCGTCTTTTTGCTATCCACGCGTGCCACGGACGCCTTCGGGGCAGGGGTATCCATAGCCTTCCGGACTAAATCTTATACTATTATTTACCTGATATAGATGCTATATTTTTGGGGATGTGCCTCCTGATCTACTTGCAACTCAGCCATTAATGAATGTGGAGAAGAGATAGCGGTTTTTCGGACAATAGATTAAACTTGTCCCCACATGACACTCGTAAACAATTCACGCCGTACTTTTGGGGACTTGCTTCGAATTTTTAATGTCCTTGTAATGAGCGTCAGCGAATCCAGACCTCAATCTCTGTTCGCCTCAACTCTCTCAAAGGATCCGGAGAAGGTGGGTTACCTTGACATCGGGTTTTTAAGGTGGGCGAATGACCTATAAATACTTGGCACGTCTCAAACGTTAACGCCCAAGGCGGGCGATGAAATATTTTAAGGAGCGTGTTATCGTTCAACGCATTTTTATTAATTCCAGATGACCAGAGTATACGCACGCACGGCCCGGCTTCAAGTACATTGAACAGCATCAACAGGTGCCCGGGTTAGAACGGGTTCATATACCCCGCGGCTTTGGGTCGAATTCATGAAAGAACATCATGACCACTAGTACTGCTCGCGCTCCGGCTTGCCTCCGCTTCACGAAAAACCTCCTGGGTTTGAAATCCGAATTGGCAACACATTGGCATTTTGTGGCGTAGATGAATGTGACAATAACCCCCCTCCCAACCCGGGATTTATTAGCAAATAGGTCCGGTCTAACCAGATGGGACCGACGAAAGTGCGAAGAAACGGCAAACAACAAATGGGAATGATCATTCATCAGTAGTAGTGATCTTTGCTCCAACAAGCATATCCCAACAAAACAGATAGACACTAGGTAAACAAATAGAGGACAGATGTCGACACCGACACCGACATGGCAAGGCAACTAGGACGAGAGAAAGCTACGTTTATACATGGATTTATGGGTATGTCGTATTGAGCAAATGGGAATGAGATGGGGAGAGAGCAATCAAATGAAGTGAAACGATAGATAAGAAGAAGAAAAAAAGCAAAGGACAACAGCACTCGCGAGTCAATGTTCGATAGGTACCCCGCGCAAACCACTCGCCTACTGAGCCTTATAGATCTCCTAAAGGCAAGTCGTCAATACCTCCGCCGATCCCATGCCAAAGCCGAAGAAACATACCTTGATCTCTTTCTCAAACGTTTTCGCAATCTTAGCCCGGTTAATCTTCTGGGCAGCCGTCACCATCCCACTCTCCGGGGTCCACTCTTCTGGCGTCAAAACCACGTCTTGCAGGAGCTCTGTCGGCTTGAATCCGTTCTTCTTCCCAACGGCATTACACTCCTTCAAGATGAGGGCCTTCACCTTCGGGTCGTTGCACAAGTCTACAAGACTACCGCTCGCATCAACCGACTTGTTTCCGTTGCCCGAGTTCTGGAGGGTATGGCGCAAGTGGGCCTCGTGCGGGATAATGATAGCGAGGGGCTGCTTCGCGTCTTGGCTTGCGTGCACACAGATGTTACCGACGAGGTTGCATGACTTATATGTCGACTCCAGGCGCTCGAGTGCGATGTACTAGGCCACTATGAGCTTGCGTTTACCATAAAGAATCAATGACACGTACCTCGCCACTCTGAAGTTTGATCAAGTTCTTCAACCTGGAAGTGAAAGGTCAGTTAAACCCAGTTGGGAGCAAGAGGAGCACGTACCGGTCAATTAACGAGAGTGTTCCGTCTGTGTTCCACTGTCCTATATCACCTGTCCTCATCCACCCATCCTTAGTGAAGATTGTCTCATCCTCATTGAGATCGGGCCGCTTATAGTATCCGGAAACAACGGACGGTCCACGGATGCAAACCTCGCCCTGGGGTGGTGTGTTCGTAGAGAGATAACCGGCATCGGGGGCGTCACGGAGCTTGACCTCAATGGATGGCACGGGGACACCCACAGCGTCGAAGCGCATCATCTCAGGGGGGAGGATGGCACACATGCCACACGACTCGGTCATTCCATACCCTGTGATGAAAAAGATCGTAAGTCAGTAACATGCGTCATCAAGTGGCAAACAAGGAAGTCTGACCTTGGACTACGGTCACGAGGGCAACACTCAGGAACTCTTGGGTCTCGCGGCTGACAGCTGCACCGCCGCTCAGCGCAATTCGCAGACGTCCGCCTGTAGCTGCCCTGACGCCACTCAACACAACGCTGTCCGCGATTTGACTGAGGACAGGGACGTTTGCTTTCTTAGCGGCCATGGCTCCATTGAACACGCTCTTCTTGAGAGTCCCACCACCGTTGACCTTGGTAAGGATGCCCTTGCGGATAGTTTCCCAGACAGCGGGGACACCGACCATGATGGAGGGCCTGAAGGCACTGATGTCGCCCTTGCAATTCCGGACGGAGGCATCCGTGAGGGTCTTGACACGGCCGTAGCCCGAAGGCATGCCGATGAACAGCATCGACATCTCAACAATATACTCAAGCACGTGCGCCAGAGGGAGGTACGCAAGGTAAGCGTCGTCGTATGAGAAATGGTGCCCGAGAAGAGTAAACACGGCGCCGACGGAAGCGATTAGGTTGGCATGCGTAATGGTGACACCCTTCGGGTTACCAGTGCTGCCACTGGTGTACATGATGCATGCAACCGTGTCCTTCTTGGGGCGCCTTGCCTCGAGGGGCTCCATGGGCTTTCCCTTGCCGAGTTCCCGCAGGTCGGCGATGCTGTAAGCCTTGATTTCGCGGATGGCACGGATCTGGTCGAGAACTGCTTGCTTCGCCTCGCCGTCGTAAACAACGTATTTCACAGATGGAGTTTTCGTGAGAACCTTTTGCAGGGTTGGCAGGAGTTCGGCGTTGGTGAAAAGTCCAATACAGTTTGGTTCGTTAAGAGAATGTGTAAGGCCTTCTTCACCGAGAGTGTCGTATGCTGTTGCAATAGTCGTTGATATCGATGCACATCCATGAGCCATGAGCTGCCAGTTAACGCTAGAGTTTCTCTGTCATTCAGGGGGTTGAAAACTGAACTAAGGGGAAGAAAGTACCTTGTTTGAGCATAAACGTTGAACACATCATCAGCGGAGACGCCAAGTTCGAGCAGCCCACGGCCAATCTCAGAGACGGCCTCCTTGACTTCGACAAAGTTGATATACTTGTAGTCGCTCAGCTGGAAGTACTTCCACTTCTTCATTTCTGTAACCTCCTTCCCGTCGACCACCTTCTTCACCTCCTTCTCCTCCTCGATAATCTCGACAATATCTCTCCATCCAAGGGCGTTTCGTGTTCCGTGTGTACGTGCAGAGTACTCCACAATGTCATAAACGGTGTCAATCCCCTCGAACGGCTGTGTCACCAGTCTGTCCTGGGAAATGGCACACCGGCGGATACCGCCCTCGCCTTCGACACCAGGAGAGATCTCCACTGAGCCTTTGCCATAGAAGCCAGGTTTGTTGGTGCGTACACGTTGCATAGTGTGGTGGGTGGTGGTGGTGGTTGGAGTGAGAGAGGGTGAGGAGCCCGTGCGCTCTGATTTGCTTGAATTTGTTCCATTACGCAAGTGCCTGACTTGGCAAAATATTTCTTATTTCTCAGACAATTCCAAGCAAAAACTTGTTAACCAGGGACCTTGACAGACTTTTGCGGCGCTAGTAGTGACACGTAAGGAAATATAAAGACTACGGTACGTGCTTGAGCACGCTCAGCATATTTAATTCTCGCCAACTAGTGTCCTCTGGGCATTTCTCAGAGACTCCAAGCCCTTTTACTGGAGACATGTACGTGAAAGAGTCCGTCTGATATATTTTACGATCACCGTTGTGATCGAATCTAGGTGACAATGGCTCTTCGGAACAAAAGATACACAGGAGGTTGAAGTTAAGCTGTGAAGCCTTGACAGAGGAGTCGAACAACGGTTACTGGTAATCTTCAATCATGACTGTCTGCTCAACAATAAATACACAAACATTGGGACGAGCGTTCAAAAGATACACCCAACGTCGAGCAGGCACCCCCGCAATCGGGCCTAAATGGAGGAGAATATTTGAAATTGGGTTTACCAAGCCTCTCACGGCGACGGCAGCGCATAACCTAATTCGATCATCTGAGCAGCAAGGGGCGCCCATGCTCGGAAAATCCCCATCTGGTCTCCTGCGTCATATACATGCAACAACCCGAGTCGACAACAAAAGTGTCAACAGTATGTAACCAGTAACTGCCCGGTGATTGTGAGCTGACACGAGAATCCCAATTAGGATAATAGACTCCGGGAAATGGGGTAATCAATGACAACGTTGTCCAAAATACAGGCGTAACAAGTAACTACAGATTGACTACGGAATACAAACCAGTTAAGCGGACTGTGGTGATTGTACAAGAAGAATGTCCACTAAAACTATACATCGCTTTTCTTAGGAGTAACTACCACGATCATCCTCAAGCCGGGGCTCATCAACGATCTTGAAAAAAAAAAGGGGGGCGGGATCGTCAGCGCCATCACACTTGGCCGGCAAGCCTCAGATAAACTTACCAAAGGAGTTTAGAGGTTGAATCGCTCGACTTTGAGGACCCAGTTTTGGATGCCAGCAGAAATACCGTCAGACCCAAGGAACTTGACCTGGGCAGTAACGTCTCTAGCATCAAACGAGGGATCGAAGCGAATGGTACGAATAAAGGTGTGCGAGGACCACTCGGGGTTGCCTCGGGTGGTGACATATCGGTGGTTAGCACTAGCGGGTGCAGCTGCTGTGCCACCGAAGAAAACGGAAGCGGCGACTACACCACCACTTGGGCCCGAGGCGAGGGCCTCGGAGCTGAATGTGGCGACGAAGACTGCCCCGTAGGAGGATTGGCCGGCGCCGAGGTTGAGCGGGATCCTCGCGCCGGGGAGGTCGGTCCAGCCAGGAACCGCAGCCTCCCAGCGAGGTTCGCCGGTGACGATGAAGGTGGCGTCGGCGGGACGAGTGATGGTGGTAACAGCAGCCATTGCAAGAATGAGTTGTGAGAAGAAGTTTTTTTTTTCCTTGTAAGGGTTGTGGTTTGGATAACTGGTGAGGCGTGTTTTGGAGGAATGCTGTTGTAAGGTGAAGTACTCGCCCTTTTATACATCTTCAGACCTACTGCTCACCTATAACGAGTATTCGCACATATGACGTTGTCCGGCGACATAAAAGGGACTGTCAAGATGGGATTTGTGCGGTTGTCGACCAGAACCAGGCCTACTCTTCTTTCATCGAGCCATTCTCAGCCAATTGGGATCTTGACACCATAATTGTACCATCATTCGTCACAGAAAGAAGGCTCCCCCAACAGGTTGGATGTGAACTTGGGATCTGTACCCCACTATTACTGCGCCCCAGGCGGCGAGCTTGAGATGCAACGCGTCGTATCTCCCAAAAACCAACACGCCAAAGAGTCTCTGATAGAGAAGCAGCTCCAGGACCTCGAACGCACCCAAAAGCCGCAGTGCTTCCTTCTTCTCGTGCCTTCCATATACAGTCGTTTATTGGCCTGGTCCTGGCCGCCAAACCATCGATGCCGCCCTCGTTCCCTCTCCACACCCTCGAAATTGACCGGACGAAGGGAACCAGAGGAGTCAACAGCCCCAAAATCGCGCCAAGAATATGGATCGTGGGTCGTAAGGTGATACTGACGATCGTGTGTCGGAGCATACCAGGCACAGTGATACGAACGTTTCTGCGAAGAAAGCCCAAAGGTGGAAGGATGAGACCAATTGGGGGTACTTTCAGCGAAAAGAATATGAATTGTGAAGAAGGTAAAAGTATCCATCATCTCTTAATGAACTCGAGTGGACATAACTTTGTAGGGGCCATAGATCGCCTGAAATCTAGAAGGACTTGTATTATAGCATCCGCGCGTAGCGAGGGAATTGGCTACTCTAGAGGGCAAGTGCGCTGATGTGATACATTAATCTTTTGTTTAGGGTCGGTCTTGAGGTCGAAGAAGGCGTCACACACATTTACTCACAACAAAAATAAGTGATAAGTAAACCAGGGGAGGAGTAACAGCAATATCTTGTTTTATCGAGTCATTTACGAGACACTGGGACCAGTCATAGATCAACCCTTGATAGGCTCAGGGAATGAAGAAAACAGGGCCGAAACGATTCCATTCAACGTATCCTGGAGTTTTCGAAGGGAAGAAAGTGTGTGTAGGTATAGTGTTTGAAATGAACTGTGGAGTGCTGGAAGTTTCGCTTCACCCTATAGGTTCTGATCGTATTCTGGAGCCACGGATTAATCAGAACGCCCAATTCTCGTACTGGCAGAATCGAAATAAATTGTCGTGGGCCGTTCCGAGTCGCATGTTGGTATATATGACTGGGAATTTAGATCAAGGGCGGGAGGCCCAGCCCGGAATCCCCGCACCCAAACACAGCACGCACAAAGTTAGACTGTATCGTTCAGAAGCCCACGTGGCTAGATCCCCGTTGTCGACACCAGGCCATTTTCGATGATCTGCGCTATGACGCGTATACGCCAACGTGGAGTACAGTAGTGTAAATATAAATATGCATTGCGAATCTTGGAGCTGGCAACGATCCGAAAACAGCTGGGGTCGATGCGCCGTTTACCTGGGTACGATATCGAATATATATCAATCCGTAGTGCTGTATACAGGATATGAATACATTATGATGAATAGACTGACTTTTAATCCCCGTGAGTCACGGTGATGTGCCCACCTTCCCTTCCCCTTCTCCTCCCCCTAATATCCACAATTTTAACCATAATTATAAGTGTACTCCGGCAAGGGTCGACGTATAACAGATTGTTAGCTTCGATGGGGCCCATAATACGTGTACGTGTACATTGTTACCATAGACCCCCGGCACGACTCCAAGTCGTGCGTTAAAATCAGACCGCAGTGCGAGATGGGCGGTCCCACCAGCCTGAGATTCAAACCCATTAGCTTTACGAATTGAATTATCAACAACTTGAATGCAGGATCGACTCACTGACAACTGACACCCAGGCTAGTGAAGTGATAGCGACTAGGAGGTGGAGTTCTAGCTGATATCCCGACTCGGGTCCATGAATAACGGGATATTCGAAAGCATAAGCCTACTCCTTCCAATAAGCCCGTTTCACCTAGCAGCGACTCACTGCTTGTTGTAGACAAGACCAAGAAAACGCCGGCGCCAGGGTCGGGATTTATTTCCCTTATGGTCCCTTGGCCCTTGATCGACGCACGTGAGCGCGTGACCCTTCTCCCACCTCACATGATCCGAAAATCCAACACGCGTCCCTTACACTCTAATCCACCCCTTCCCAACACCCACAAAACTTACCTCCCCCGATCGCCATCCAAAAACATCCATAACTCCCAGGACGCGCACCCAAAGTCGCCCTAATGGCCCTCCACCGATCCCCATACACACACATCGTAACATCGGAACCCGCCCCCCCCGGCGCCCTCCACGCAAAAGCCTCTTTGAACCTGCTTTGCTTCGCAGTGCACCAGGAACCCACCGAGTGGAACCTTCAAGCTTCATAAGCTTCATTAAGCTCCACGATCCATCATCTCACCATATCCGCACATCAAGATCAATAAAGCCTTCACTTAAGCTCGTTGCTTCCGCAAAACGTGCCTCGATTGGATTAGAATTTAAATGGAATATAGCCCCGAACACCCGAGCCCCGAGCCCTCGAGTCCTAAGCGGGCGATCACACCCAAGAAATTTCGGGAATCTGGTTCGGGGGGTCGATGATGATGATGTCGATGGATCATGATCGATTATCGAAACAAAAAAAAAACGAAAATTGAAAGTTGAAAATTGAAACAATATCGGATGATTCGCTTTTTGATCGATTACCACTCACGCCTTGTCAAGAACACTAAAAAAGCGAGGAAGAGATGGAAAAAGAGGAAAAGAGGAAAGAAAGTCCCATCCTCTGATTCTTTTCTCACTTCCAAGCTCCCCGTCTCCGAATAACGAGGTTCCCGTCCTGTGGGTTGTGCATACCCATAGATGATCCATCTTGGAATCCATTATCTACATCTACATCCATATCCATATCCAGATCCGTATCCAAGCCCCGAACGATACCTATACATAGCTCCAACCCCCGGATCCGAACAACACTCCCGACAACTCGAGGCATCCACGCTTCCTCACACCCAATACCCAATACCCAATACACGATACACAATGCGGGGTACACGATCCATCAATGCACACCTCCATCCTACATCCTGAGCAAACACGCGTTTCCAGCGCGACACGTCCATTTCCATCCATCGTGACCCACAACCCATAGTCATGGATCCATAGAAAGCCAAGCTCATCCCTAGTAGGCCCCCAACTAGTCTTACGGCCGCGCTGCCTCCCCCCCCCACCTCGCATGCCCATACCCCCGCCCAAGCCGGACCCGCTCGCTGATCTCCAACTCAAAAACTCTATATGTGAAGGGAGACGCGAGATGCGAGATGCGGAACGTGAGTCGTGGGTCGTGGGTGGTTGTATCTTGAGGTCTGAGTCTAGTCTTGTGTTCCGCCACGTTCCATGGTCGTTGATCCCCAAAGCCAGGTCCCTATCCCTATCTCTATCCCTATCCCTATCCCCATCTTTGTATGTTCCGAGCCTAGGTGGTGAAGCGCACATTTCCGACTATACAAGGTCCTGCCTGTGCTTGTCACAATCTCAATACGAAGAAAAGCATTGATGATCTATGACTATCATCAGCTGCCCAGTTATGGATCGCCAATCTTATTCACTATTCGGAATTACCCAGCACCCATCCAAACATCCAACCATCCAATCGCATAATTCCAACCAGCCAGCCAGCCAGCCGGTCAACAACTCATAGTAACCGCACTTTAGCCACCCCCAATCGGTGGTACCTTACACACCCAAGCACCCAACCAGCATACTAGCAGTACATACCTCCATCTCCGGCTCGGGCTAGAATAGAGTTT
>MU150285.1:197638-207703 GCA_015584075.1 Collybia nuda
TGAAGGAGTGGCCAAGGTCTGCCAACGTGAAATGTAGCCTTGTAGGTGTGGGGGGTGCGAATGTTCAGGCGATCTGGGTCCGCGCGGGGTGGTGGGACCTACACGGCACGGTTTTCGTCTCATTTCTGAATGATTGATTACTGATTACTGATTATTGGTTATTGGTTATTGGTTCCGGGCTTGTGCTGCTGCCGTCCGGCGTCTAGGATCTAATTAAGAAATTGAACTGGAACTAGAATTGGAATTGAATTGTTTCGCTGTGAGTGATCGGCAATTGAGTTTGGTGGGCGAGGGGTGGCCCACGGTGGGGGTGGGTTTATTACGCCTTATGGACGCGGGCCTGTGCTTCCCTGCGCTTTATGGCCTACTTATGTTTATGTGATGCAGCATACATTATGTTTTTTTTTTACTTCGGCCTTGTGCGATTTTTCATTTTCTGGATGCCTGGGGCTAACCATGGTTCGACTATGGGCGTTTTCCAGTCGCGAGTCGAGCTAGTCTAGACACTATTTAATCACGGAGAGTACAGTCCCAATATTCGAATTCGATATTCGACATTTGACATTCGACTTATGACTCCCGGCGTCTCCTCCCTTCCTTCCCTCTGGTTCGCACCTTCCGTCTTCGGCCCTTCTCCCCATCTCCCATCGTCCATCTTCCTCCTTCTCCCTTCTCTTCCTCCCTCCCCTTTTCCTTTTTCCACTCACGGCCCCGGGGTCCCTCCCACCA
This sequence comes from Collybia nuda, assembly GCA_015584075.1. Taxonomy (NCBI): domain Eukaryota; kingdom Fungi; phylum Basidiomycota; class Agaricomycetes; order Agaricales; family Clitocybaceae; genus Collybia; species Collybia nuda. The sequence goes on from MU150285.1 coordinate 198,368, forward strand.
TCGCCTTGGCCTTTGCGCTTACACTTGGACTTGGACACTTGGACGCCGCGTATCGATATTTCTTATAGCACCGACTGGGACAACTCGCATATACTACGGCTAGTAGCAACTAGAATGTATTAATGTATAACCACGACGCGACCGCATGACCTCGACCTGCCCTTCGCCCGGGGTATCTAGTGTATTTAGACCGGATACGCTGAGTCCGATTCCGAGTCTGAGGCTGAGTGTGGGCCGGGTACGGGTACTGTATGTCGATGTACCGGTTACTGAACCCAAAACCTATTCCAAATCCAACGCATGCCCAAACCAGCAACAGCACTAACACCAGCACCAGCGCCGGACCCAGGACCAGGACCAAATCCAAATCCAAAACGCGGGCCTAGACTCAGACTCAGATATAGACATAGACATAGACTTGGGCTCAGACTCGGACTCGGATACAGACGCTTGATCATATATCATACCCCACACATCCATGCCAACTTTCACACTCAGCGGCGCCTTCTCCCTTCCCCCTCCCCACAAGTCCAAGCCCCCCCTTTGCCTCACCACAACGGCGTGGCCTCTCGACGACGAGGGGGGGTGGCACGTGCGAGGGGGGGTGGCACGTGCGAGGGGGGGTGGCACGTGCGAGGGGGGGTGGCACGTGCGAGGGGGGGTGGCACGTGCGAGGGGGTAGGAGGATGTGGGTGTGGGTGTGGGTGGCTGGGATCCGAATCGGGTTCTTATCTATGGTGTGATCGATGATGCTGTTTGAACGGTCTTGGAAGTTCCTGGATGCTGTACTTTGGACCCGTTCGTATGTAGTTGGGTTGTTGGCCGGGGAGGGCAGGCGTGCTGGGTGATTAGGGCTTCAGACCTAGGACTTTGAGACGGGTTTGTCGGGTTTGAGTTAGGCGCTGGGTTGGTTATTAATATTAATGGCCGCGTATGGATTTGAAGGGGCGACAGGAAGTACTTGATCGCGCTACAGCAATATTAACATTCAATATAGATATACGGGAGAGTGTAGTGATAGGCCCCGGATCTCGTTGATCGCCCAGGTCATATGTAGGCAGGCCATCAACTGGGAACGAACGCTTTCGAGGGCGTGACGCCGTGCCTCAGATCCTCATTCAGAGAGCACGATCTCATGTCTCGCCCTGACCGATGGTTTTGATGTATAGTATGCGTGCAGTGGGCGATGACGTCGTTGGTCAGGGCTTCTTTTCTTTCGCTTATTGGACATGGGTCATTCTACGTCCGTTCACACGGGGGCTTCGGAGGCTTATCAGCTGGGGTTGGTTCTGATAAGGTGCTTTGGGGGGGGGAGCTATAGTCCCTCACGACGTTGACGGGCGACGACGGGCGACCAGGTTGAGTAGATGAATGGCCAAACAGGCCAAACGGCGAGCGCTACGCAACGATGAACCAATTCTGTCCCCTCACACAGCCTCCCTCCCCAACGTGATACCACACACCCGTTGATAGCGGTTTCCATCACGTTCTGCTGTAGGGTGCCAACGAGCGTTTCGGTGCTATATGGGTTTATGATCCATCCTATGGAACACTTGGAGCCAAGTTGGTTGAATTAGCAAGCCGCCTCGAGGTGGCGGTTCTGACATCACCTGATGTGTGTGTTTTTTCCGAATTTGAACGATGCCTAGGCACGCGAAGTTTCGCAAGGCGTGTACTAGGGTGTAGGGTTATGGGCATTGGGGATATATCTCGTAAATCACCCAGCGTCAGAGTGTGATATTGTTATGTATTATTGGCGACTTGTCGGTTTTGCGCATGATGGGCTTCTCCGAAGAACGTCGAGATCTCCTGAGTCCGGTGTGTGTGGTGTGTTGGGGCAGCAGGCGTACGGGTTCGAGGAAATTATCGCACACGATTGACAGTGGCGTGTTCCGAGAATAGCTGTAAAGAACATGAGGTCGAAGGACATGAACCGACCGTTAATCTCGTTGTAACGAAGCCTTTTTGCTTCTTAGATAACCTTTGACCCTCTCACAGATCACACACACACACACACATACTCCAACTCAGACTCACTCAGGGCCGGTTTCTCCGAAAACTGCGAATTTGCGAATTCTGCGATCCTGAAATCAGATTCATATGCCATAGATCTCATATGTATTTCTCTCTCTCCACTTGGACGTGGACGCAGAACAAGGGCCTTAATGTCCGCACCCCCCCATCACACAGAAGAAAAGGGCAAGCATTCGCCTCATGCCTGCCTGTCCTTGTACATCGTTAGCCGCCAAGGACTCTGTGCTTTGATGGCTGTGTATGGGCTGAGTTCAGAGTTCACAGCTGGGAGTGCCACAATCAGTCGCTTGACACGCTTCCTTTGTTCGATTTCGAACAGAGATATCTTTCTCCGGTGGGGTTAGTGTCGTTTTTTAAAATAAAACACGCGCGGAGAGAAATCGGGGGAAAGGTGGGAGAGAGGGAGAGGAAGAGGGAGGGGCTTGTTCAAACTTGAGAGAGATAAGCTGTTACCTGCAAACTGAAAGGGTCAGTGGCGAAGGAGAGAGAAAAAAAAAACCCAGCGGCTTGGGCTTGGGGGCTCACACATGTGGGTGTGCTAAGTGCTTGGAGAGGAAATGGCCAACTCGGATGGGGAGAGAGGCACAAGGGCAGGGTCGCCGAACCCGATTTCAGATTTCCCTGACTGATCATGATCATTTGAGGTCGGTAATTCGGCTCGAAATGAGCTCGAGTCATATGCGTTTCCCAACAAGAATTCAATTTCCAGGCGGAGACCCATTTTTGCATAACAGCATGGTCGTATGTAGGGCAAGCACCGGACGGAGTTTTTGTGTTGTTGTAACTACTCGAAAAAGGGATTTGCAAATTCGAATTCGAACAGATATACATATATATATATATAATATAATTTTTTTTTTTGGGAATTTGCATTACATATGCAAACGTGGTTTTTTTTTCCTCCTGGAGTTTGATTTACAACTATAACTTGGGTTCTGATTGCGTTTTTTGGGCTTTGTTCCTCCTGATCCCTTTCTGTTGCACGAACCATCTCCTCCCTCCCCCCTTCAAATGCCCTCTATCCTCAATCTCAAGTTCAAAGTCGGTCGCATTTGCGCAGCCCGCTTCTAGAGACCGTTTTTTGACTCACGAACCCTTTCCCCCCTTCCTTTTTTTGTCGCCTTTTTGTTTTTTATCTTCAGGGCAACAAATCTTTCGTCGCGTTCAGTAACCTTAACGACACCGAGTCTTTGACGAAGACTTGGAAGGTGCGGCCTGACCACTTCCCTTTATGCCCTCAAAACAGCTTTTTCTGATGCGATGGTGGAGAAACAGGTCTGCACCAAGGTCGCAAGTTACCTCGAACAAGGCCAGAGGCTCGAGAACCTGAGTTGGCGGTTATGGCACCTCCAAAACCTCATGGTCGACACCGACAACGCAAAGTCCAAGCGCGAATTTAAGAAACTGTCCAAATGCATGGGCGACAAGCTTGACAAGGAGAAAGGCCGGTACGTTCGGCCCCCCCGCCCCCAAAGCGCCCATAAACCCTAGACCCTAAAATCCTAATCTCCTCTTCCTTTTGTGTTTTTTTTTTCTTTCTCGTTGTGCAGGAGTATCGAGGAGCTCGAGGCCCCTGATTTCAAACGCAATCATAATACCGATATGCTCCGTCAACGCGCGGTCGAGAAGGAAAGGAATAGGGAGGCATCGCAGCATGCGCTCCCTGGCACCATCAAGCGCATGCAGTTCACGTTCAGCGTCGACCAGCCCCTCCCTGCGACGAACAACTACCCCGTCAAGAAACCCAACCTCAAGCCTTCGGCAGAGTTCAACAAGCGCAACAAGGCCGCTGTGCGCGCCGGCGCCAACACCACCACCACCACCACCACCAACAACAACCACATCACCAACGCCGATAGTGACGACATGATTGTCGCCGACGATGACGAAAGGAACGACAGGGACATCACACCGCTCACCCAACGGGGCCGCAAGCCCGGCTCCACGACCGACCAGGCCCCACAGAGTCTCCGCTTCCCGTCCCTGTTCTCGAGCGACTTTGGGCCCTCGGCGTTGTTGTACCCGACACCCACCCTCACGACCCGCATGAACTACGGCGAAGGGCTCAACCCCGCTGCCGCCAACGACGGCTTCAGCATCGCCCGCCCGACGATCGAGCTTCCCCTCGATGAGCTCCTGCATAATGTCGACGCTGCGGATAGCCCGGATTGGCACTCGTATACTGTCAGTGCGGACGCGCAGCTCGTTGCGGCGGATGACGAGGATGAGGACAAGGCCCCGCAGCAGGACTATACGATGCACTCCATCCCCGCCCCGTCCACGTCCACGTCCACTTCCCTCTTCTCCACGTTGACCACCACTTCTACGTCGACGTCGACACGGACGACGACACATACGTACACGACACTCCCCACCCGAAAAGCCTCTCCCATCGCACAAGAGAGCGAGTCGGAGAGCAGTATGGACAGCGATGACGAGGACAGCGACTTTGACGTCACCGCCCGCCTCCCCCTCTCCCGCAAACGCGTCCCGCCGCTCTCCCAGACCGTCAAAGAAGTTCTCCCAGAGACCGTCGCGCCCTCCAAGATTAACGCCCTCTACGGCACACGCTCCAATACGCCCGTCGGGCGCCCCACGCTCACCGTCCGCACGCAGACTGCGCCGAATACCCGGTCCTCGGGACCCGGTGCCACAGCGACGAGCTTGAACCCTGCTCTCCTCCGCCACCCGATTAATGGGGGCGGGAGCGCGAGTGGTGGTGCGGGCGTGGGAGGGGGTGGGGGTGGGGGCAACTCGGCGCCGGGGGGTGTGAAGGCGGAGTGTACGAATTGTGGGGCGACGCATACGCCTTTGTGGAGGAGGGGTTTGAATGATGAGTTGAATTGTAATGCGTGTGGGCTTTATTGCAAGCTCGTGAGTACTCCCCCCCTCCCCCTCCCCCCCTTCTTTTCCACTTTCCACTTTACCCCCTTTGGAACTGGGAAGCTGACTGGGGCTTGTTTTTTTTTTTTTTTTTTTTTTGGTGGTTTTGTTAGCATAAACGCCCTCGACCGAAGAGCATGCGGAACACACACGGGGAAGGTCGTACCCAGGTCGCGCCACGCCAAGAAATCGTCGACGTAATGGGTGCGTCGTCCCCCGTCCCTAGAGTCCCCCAAAGATGCTCATCACCTCCCGCTCATCGCGTAGCGCAATGCTATAACTGCCACACCACCGCGACGCCCCTTTGGAGGAAGGATGATGAGGGGAAGACGGTGTGTAACGCGTACGTCCTGTTTTTTTTTTTTCTTTTCTTTTCTTTTCTTTTCTTGCTGTGTTGTGTTGTGTTGGTTACTCAAGGAGCTTTTGTTGAATAGGTGTGGGTTGTATTATAAACTACACGGATCCGCCCGTCCCATTTCCATGAAATCCGACGTCATCCGTAAACGGTCGAGGCACGACGCCCGGCGGTCCACCAACGGACTCTCCGACACGCCCTCCGCGAGCCCAGGGGTCAGCCGGCGCGCCTCGCCAGTACGCGAAGCCTCCCCCACGCTCGCGCCGGACTCCACCACACAGATGAGCTACGACTACTCCGAGGAGCTCGACTACCGCTCCTCCCAATCCGAGCTGCTCGGCGCGCTGGGGCAGGACCACCTCGGGCAGGGGCAGCTCTTCCAGAGTTCGTTCCCGTTCGCGTTCCCGGGGCCGTACCACCCCGACCACCTGCCCCAGCTGTACACCATGCCGCCGGACCCGCTGCCGTTTGCGTCGGATGGGAGCGCGAGCGAGGTGGATCTGACGATGAGCCCGCGGACGAGCAAGCGCCGGCGGATGAGCACGGACTCGGCGAGTGAGCCGCCGTCGTCTGCTACGTCGTATTCGTCGTATAATGACGGGGGGTACACGACCTCGGCGTCGTCGTCTGCGACCTCGCATTCCCAGCGCTCGACGTCGTTGGATTTCCCGTTTAGCTCGTATTTGAATACGTCGGCGTATAATACGGGGCCTGCGCTGAGGGGGTCGGGGAATACGTTTTGGCACCCGCCGATGATGCCGCAGGCGGAGAGTGGGGGTTGTGGTGGGGGTGTGGGTGGGGAGGGCTCGCCGCATGTGTTCCACCCGCCGATGTTGCCGCCTTCGGTGGATGAGTCGCCCATGGATTATTTGCACCCGCCCATGGTGCAGGATGATGATAGCCTGTTTTCGACGTATTTGCATCCCCCCATGACGATTCCGGATGAGAGCTCGGGAGGGGGTGGTGGTGGTGGTGGGGGACATTTGGACGGGCATTTGGATGGGATGCAGGGGGGCATGTATGGCGGGTCGTATGGGGGCCATGAGTATGATACGAGTATGAGGGTGTATTAGGTGGGAGGATGGTTGGGGTGTGATTTTTTGAGTTTTTTTTTTTTTGAGTTTCTTGCATGGGTTTTTTTTTCCTGTTTTCCTTCCGAGCATTTCCTGTTCCGTTTTCGGCGCCTCCGACATCCCTCTCGTTCACGACATGCCTTGACTTAGACGCTTCATGCTGTGTCTCTCTCCCCTCATCTTCACATCGTTCATCACCTATTCATCCCTTCCACTGCCACTGCCACTGCCACTTCCACTTCCACAACGCACAACGCACGACTCACTACGTTCAACACGACACGCCCTCAAACACACACACAGACATACATATATTGCATTGCTCTCGTTCTCATCAACACGCAGGCCATCGCATACCATTTCCCAACATCCAAAGCATCCTTCATTCGAACATCCGCCCCCCCATCGATTCCGTCTCTCGCTGCTCGCCGCGCGCTGTGCGCGTAAACCGCCTACTCTCGCTCTTGCTCTTGCTCTTGCCGCTGCTCACGCCATGAAGTATCATATTTGCTGCGCAATCCTCACTACACCCGCTCCCCCTCTTTTTTTTTTTTCCCTCTACCGCAAACTTTCGAGCATCGACCAGACATCAGAATCAGAAATCAGAAATCAGAATCAGGGCTTGTTGACACCATCCAATTCCCATTCCAACTCATTTCCATTTCCATTCCCATTCCCAACTGCAAACGCAAACGCAAACGTAATCCGAATCTCAATCACTCTCACCCATCTCCGCACATACTCTCTTCATCGCCATCGTTGTTGTATACACATACACATACACATGCACATACACATACAAAGACGCAGCAGAACAGAAGACGACGACGACGACGACGATGACTAAGAAGAAGAAGAAAAAACAAACGCGAAGGGCTTGCGCAATCCCAAGCCCCCCAATAATTATTTTTTTTCCCTCTCCCCCATTGTGTCTTTTCTTTCTTTCTTTCTTGACTTGATTTGATTTTGACCCGAACGTGAACGCGAAACTTGTACCTGTACTTTTTTTTGAAACTTGTACTTGTTGTACTACTGGTGCTATAATAATTATTCCACGCCTCTGCCTCTGTCTCTGCCTCTGCCTCTGTTTGATGAGTCTGATGTGGAACATGAAGATGGAACGTAAACAATGGGGAGAGGATATTTTGGGGGGGATTGGAGTTGGTGACGTTGTAGGTAGGGCGTAGGGTTGGGGTAGGGAGAACTGCATATCCATGCGATGCGGTGTGGCGTCGGACCCAACGACCGATACCTGGGCTCGACTTGGCCTTGGCACACACACACACACCTAATGAGCTCCGAATATCAAACATCGAACATCGAACGTTGAACGCCTAACTTTTGAGCGTTGAACGTTGAACGTTGAACCGGAGCCGGTACCTCGAGAGTCAAGAGTCTGATGGGGAAAAACAAAAAGTAGTTCTCAACCCGGCAACTGCTCTCTGCCTCCCGTGCTCCCCAGGGCCGGATGATTAGATGGATACATAGACGAATCACGAATCACGAATCACGAATCATGAATCATGAACCACGAACCACGAACCATTTGGAATAGCCGAAAGGGCACAACGATAACGGAGAAAAAAATAGGATTGGTACTAGTACTACATCGAAACATGGACTCCGACATGTCTGGCTACCCGAAGCCCGTTTTTTATTGCCGTTCTCACCGTGACCGGGAAAGTTTGACGCGCCCTGGAAACGTAAGGAGGAGTTAAAGGAGAAGGGCGGGCACGAGGCGTTCGAGTTGGGTTCCGTGCGGAAAAAGGGGGAGGGGAGGGTGCAGTTTCTGTATTCGTTGGCCTGAATCTATCCGTGTGGTGGGTGATCTATCATCTCACGCGTACGGGCCTCGCTCCGGGACTGACAGGTATACTCAGAACGCAGGGCATGGGACATGGAACCCAAAAAAAAAAAAAAAACCTCGGCATTTTTCGAATTTCGAGTCCGAGTTGCGGTCGTTAGTGATCGAGTTATTCGAAGGTGCGACGGCAGAGGCATCGTGCGTACGAGACTTGATTGATGATGGATACACCAAACAGTACATGCAGCATCAGAAACAAGAACTTGGACCGAGCGAGATTCCAAGTCGACCCTGTCAACGTCTTTATCGCTATTGTCGCTCCGATTCTCGAACTTGAAGAAATGGTACTTGTTAAGCGGCGTGGGACATATCATATCATTTGGAAATTGGCATCATACGGGTACATCTTCGAAGCATGACGAACTTGATCAGCAGGGTTGCCTCGCCCCTCGAGAACTGTTGATAGGTGGGTTCTTTTTTTTTTCTCTCGTTTCGTTGGGGATTTGTTGGCTGGGTGGCTGCGTAGTAGCCCGGGTGGGAAGGTGAGGAAGTGGCGAAGGATCTCCGGTGTTGGAACAACGTGGTTTGGAAGCGTACTGGCCCACACTGGACCTCGATGATCGGCGCGCTTTCGGCATGTCGTACCCGAATCCGAAAATGTAAGTATGGGTATGTGCATGATGTATGGTGTATGGATACCAGTGTGGGCGGTGTTCCGAACGTTATTCTTTTTTGCCCGAGTTCAAGTTGAATACTCGGAAGTTCTGCCAATCGATATTGATTAATGAAATCCCAAAAAAAAATACAGCGCGTACACACTCTCTGAATCGTCCGAACCCGCAGCGCACACGAGCAGAAACAGAAAAATCCCATATCCGAGTCCTTTTCTGCATCAGATGTTGGGCTACAAGCCTCACACTGAAGGATAATGTATATATTAGTAATACCGATCACAACTGTATTAGTTGTAGTGGCACCATTGGTGCATTTAAGACATATCACTTACTGTCCTACTACCATCCTCACCCATTTCCTATCGTCTATTCTCTATATCAGACACCCGGGACGCAGATCAGATATCGAACATCCAACAAAGGGTCCTGCCAATGCTCACTCTCAGGGCTGCATAAGGGTCCTGTCTTCTCCTCTTCTCGACAAAGGGTTCGGTTCGGAATATTTGGACTTGT
>MU150285.1:210152-220216 GCA_015584075.1 Collybia nuda
CTAAACTATTTCAGTTAGCCCCAACGAAAGACCCCACACCAGATGCTGGCACTTTGGTGCATCATATACTCTACTTACCTTCAATTAGTGGTGCATAATCAGCTCTTATAACAGATGTGTGGTGCATCAATGGAGGGTGCAGAAACAGGCCTTCCTAGCCCAAATGTGTGGTGCATCACACCCAAACCGGCCCACATCCGCCCCCAGGTTAATTATAGCTACAGACTTCGGTGGTCGCGCTGATGGGCACACCCAAACCGGCCCACATCCGCCCCCAGGTTAATTATAGCTACAGACTTCGGTGGTCGCGCTGATGGGTACCGTAGGACTGGGTAACGGACTTCCAACGCGCCCTGGTCCAAATCTGTACGGTTGTTGCGCTGATGGGTACCGTAGGACTGGGCAACATGATGGGTAACTGACGGATACTGATGGGTATTGGCCCAGCCACGTGTGTAAATCTCGGACCTTTTGGTCTTGTGCAACGGTCCGAAAATGCTCAGATATGATTTTTTAAAAAGCAGTATGATAAAAGTGAACAACATATACGAAAAAAAAACATATTCTACAACATGTTTCCTGACAAGGATCCTGCATCCTCCACAATGTTCCTGAGAGGTGTTGTTTCTGCCTGCGCCTTCGCCATGATATCGGCCTGTCCCTCCGCTATGTCTCCCTGCACCTTCGCCATGATTCTCGGTACCATTGACCACAGCCACACAAAGTGAGCAGATAGGCTATCACGCATGGCAGCCTGGCGTTTTGCATAACCGATGAGACCTTCCCTCCGCATATCGGACTTCACTGTCGCATGATTCCAGGTGCTGCCTATCGATCTCCACCAGCCTGCCTGCCATTGGAAGAACTGGAGCACCCGCATCATTTCAACCGACAGGAGCTCAACCTCTTCCACGAAGCGCATCGCTCTTGCGCGCAATTTACACCACTCGATACGAAGCGCTAGACGGGAGTTAATATATTTAGATAGAGTGAAACAGACGTTACTTACTGTCCCGGAATGTATCGTCATTACCCATTTCTGAGTACTGTACCGTTTTCCACACCCATGAGACTAGTCGCTTCCCTTCGGATTGCCCATCATCAGCCTCTGAGACCTCCCTAATGTCGCCATCAGCGAGTACCTTGAATTCCTGTTCCCATCCGACCTTGCCGAGTAACGTCGTCAGAGAGACAATGGCATCGAAAGCCGCTCTATATTCGTTTGCATTGTTCATAATCCTTTCATTGACACCATCAAGAGCGTTTCGAGCACGGGTATTGGCACCCTGGCCGCGACTGAATCGATTCTTGAATTTTCGAAGGTATGACCGCATTTGGAGGTTGCGTCGAAGAGATTCCAATGACTCACGTGCTTGAGCCACGCGCAGTTTGTACTCAATCTCGGCTAGTCGCAAGTCAAATGACACCTTGGTTTTGATATGGGATGGAAGCCAGAGAGGGTAGGCATAAGTAGGCAACGGCGCCTTTCGCCTAAGGTCGGCCTCGGTATCTTCGCGCCGCAGGATTACAGTTGTTGGTATATAGAGTTGTTGAAAACGTGACCACGCAACAATCTTGCGAGACAGGGCGTTATATCGAAGCTGTAGCTTGGTTTTCTGGCGGTCTTGGGAATGAAGCCACATCTTGTTTGTTTCTGTCTTGACTGCGCGCCTGGAAAGTGGTGCATTAGTAACTTATGCATCACTCATGCATCATTCATGCATCACTGATGCACCAGTCATGCATTATTGCTGAGTAAAAGATACATACTGTTCTGCTTCTAAATCGAGTCCTGATGAGATAAAAACACTCGGAGATACATTGGCATCCAGGGTGAAGTCTTTCCCTGTGGCGAGGTCGAGAGCTTCTGCCTCTGCCAATTCTCGCCAAACGGCTGCTTGGGTGGGCACTAGAAAACAAAATCAATTCTGAGATCATGGAACCGAGAAAGAAATAGAAATACATACGGTCCACTTGCACCTCGAAAGGGTTTGGCTTCGACGGATCCATCTCCCAGGCAACCACCGCTGCTGTCCACTCCGTTACGGTGTCTCTGGGGAGGGAAAGCTCCAACCCCCGATGAGCAAGAACATGAGCGACCATGTCTGACGTTGCCACAGTAAATTTCCTTATTAACGTTGACCCTATGGATTAATAACTCAATCAGAATCAATAAACGTTAAACGAAACAAATATTCTTACCCATACCAATGATTTTCCGCCAATTGTAATCACCAAAGTGAGCATCCAGGATGTCACGTCGCGAACCAGGTCCCATCTCCTTTGTACTCATGGCCAAGGGGTTGATCTCAGCCCATCCTCGCTCAGGAGCCTCGCCATCCGTTCTGCCAACACCAACGGTATAGTTGAAAGAAAAACTGCTGCGGCATTTCGAGATATGTGCGGGGAGATGGAATTTTGGGACGAGGAACTTGATGAAAACCTTGCCATTGAATATGACGAAGGTATGATCCAAAGCGGCCATCCGTTTCTGCAGGTTGATTGACCACTGACAGACAATATCGTAAGAAATGTAGATGCGCTCGAGGACGGAGTTGATAAGGCTTTTCCAAAAAAGATAGTCTATGTTACAATATCTACGATGCAGGATGGTCAGTGATAAGTTGTTGTTGATGCACGAAAGACGTTTGCAAACATACCGCTCGCCTCGTTGGAGATCCCCGACTGCCATTGGTCTCTTCATATTATGGCGCGCACATTCTATCGTCCCGACTCCAGTTGCCGCATGACCCTGGCCAGGCTTCGAGTTGGAAAGGTTCACCGCATCATGTCGTGAGCAAGTTGATTTCTGGATAGGAATAGCATATCAGTACATGTGAAACAGAAACCCAGACAGTAAGCGCACGGGTTCCACTTCATCCTGATGGCGTGTGAGGTACTCCTTATATTCACTCTCCTCCACAAAGTACGCAAAACCCTTCCCCAGATCCGGATCCACTCTGTCGCTCGAGACGTTCTTGCGCTTGAGGCGGAAGTTTGCGTCGATGCCAATAAACAAGGCATGATGCCACCTAAATGCTGTCAATGAGTGTAATTCCACGAATATACGAGCAGAAATACGAACTTTTTATTTTCTGGTAATTCCTTCCAGTCCGATGGTAGATTCTTGCCCGGCTGAGGACACGCGGGGCATAGTAAAGCACATTCGCCTTGATTTGTTGCGGTTGCAGGTTTGATTGGATCGTGGCCACGAGCGGAACGTTTTAGCATCTTCAAATAGCGCCACTGACGGATCATGAGCAAGAATTTGGGGTACCGATTCTGGATTATCATGAGTTCCCAAGAAATTTGATAAAATAGAATGACACAATATACCTTTGGTGGATGCGTACCCGTATTGTCTGTTAGTCGTACAAGTGCATGATAATACTCGAAAGACGAGACTTTTGATTCATAGGAGAGCAGCTCATAACTCTCGAGACAACGGAAAGTTGCAGCGGTCTTTGGGTTAGTAGTTGTCGCAGGATACAGGCGGTATCGAAGGAGTTGAACGAACCGTGTTTGGCTCAGGGTACCACAGCCACAATAGTCTAGACCAACCGAATGAATTCCGCGCCCATCAATAATGATGAAATCATCATTGAAACATATCTGTGGATTGGCACACGGTTGTCCCGGTAGATGACCTAACTGTATCCGAACGCCAAGTGACTTCAGGCTTGAACGTTCGAAATATTCTCCGTTCCATCTCTAGGGAATATTCACGGTAAGTGTTTGCCTCCAGTACAGAAAAACATAATATTTCTCACCCGTATTCGATGTAGCGGGTGTGCGGTGTGGGTTGCCACCATGCACTCCTTACATCTCAAATACCGGCCCCAACAATCTAGACACTCGAATTCAGGATAACGATCGAGCCCTTCAGGTGCGCAACAGGGACATCTTTCTGATGTGTTAGGTCCACGACCATCGAGGTTGATCATCTCCTCAAGATACCGCTCACGCTCGGCTGTCCAGAGCTTGAGAGGGTTGTCCTATATTAACACTCAGTCAGGTCGATCAGTTATTTTAGCGGTTTGACGCACCCCTGCTGTCCGTTTCCGTTTCACAGGCCCTTGTCCATCCTCGCTATTTTCATCTTCGTCTTCATCATCGCTATCTTCTTGGTCCTCCCGGTAAGCCTTGTATTTTGGATCTAACTCTTCTGGTCGCTCTTGTGCCAACTCACTATCCACTTCGGGGCCTTCAATCCCATGCGACGTTACTTCGTCAACGCCGCTGCTGTTGTTTGTCGGAAATGGCTGGGCGCTGGTGTGGAACGAATTTGCCACGTGAATGCGACCCCTCGCAGCAGAGTAACAGCTGCTCAAGTACCGAGTAGCTTGGGACGGTTGAGGATGATTTCCAATAGAAGTGTGGTACGTGAATCGTGGTTTTTTGCTCTTGCGTATCATGGTGTCTGAAGTGACCAGTATTCAACGTTCAATATGCAGCCATTGGCCTTACCAAACAAACTCCGACATGCTTCTGCCACCCTTGTAAATTCTAAGTATCTGTTCAGCCGTCTCGAAATTGGTTCGTTCGATTTCTGATTTACAGTAAGAATTCTCAATACTACACAACAAAAATCACACTAAATATAATAAAATAGAATTCTTTTACTTCGCGCACTTCAAGTTAGAGTTACCATTGATACGAATTAAATGTGTAGAGTGGAATCTAGACGACAATGAGATTGGTTGTGGTGATTAATAGTTATAGAGGTACGCACATTTCTCTCTTTATACGAATCGACCTTTTCACTGAGCTGGCGACCTTATCTTTGTCCTAACTCCAAGTTTCTCACCGGTTATTCTAGCTGCAGCACCATCCGCATCGTCGATCACTTGTCTTTTCAGTGGACGAGGCTTGGGGCGTGGGCCACTGACCATGCATAGTTCAAGGCCCTGTTCCCAGGTTAGGCTGAGATCCGGGTCGTGCGTATTTGTCAATAGTGCCCATGTAACATTCTTTCGGATTTGCTGCTTGCGTGTAAGTTCTTCCCCGACGTGACATCTAACGCGCCACTTACGTTTTTGTGCCGCTCTACTGCCCAGTCCTTATGAGCCCGGTCGTTATACCATTGTCCGACAATAGGCCATCGTTGAAACCAAATGTTGTACATCTTCGCGTAAAAGTCGTCCACTTTTCCTTCTGCTTCCGCAAGGCGAAAATATGGCACAACATCCTTGATGAACTTGTTCTGGACGACATTCTCGAACTTCTTTGGTAATACGTCAGTTTCCGGTGGCTGTATAACAACATGTGAATTGAAACCTTGTTCGAACAGCGAGATATTAAATGTGTACCTTCATAAAACATCCGGGCGCCATTTTTTGGGGTTAGGATCAATGTGGGTGGAACGAGGCTCAATAATCAAGGTTTAAAGAAGCTGATCGTCTGTACAGTTTGGCCTCACGCCGAAGCATTGGGATGTACGGGCCGGGTACTTACCTCTTGAAAATGGAAAAAAAACATCGTTGTAAATTACCCACTGCAGCGGATCACTCAGTATTCCAGGATATAGGTTCCCATAATATTCCCAAATTTTAGAATGTGTTTGCATGGCAAGGCGACGAAAAAATAAATAAAGGTCAGACGACGACACAATTTCGAGCACTTCACAAGTGAGAACCACTATCTCAACCTATAACCTCCACATGGGCCGTCGACCACTATACCTTACACCTGAGGCTAAGCGTGATGCAAACCGGGCTAAGAGTCGAAGGTCATACGAAACGTAAGTTGGAGTATTGCTTGCTGTGGGATTCTAGGCTCACGAGTAATGTTATTTTGGTTTTCCTAGGCATCAAACCTCAATAAATGAACGGAGGCGCGCGCGATACCAACCGAACACCAAGTAAGATTAATTCTCCATATATACGACTCCTACTAATAGACTACTATTAGGATTACCGTTGCTCGCACCAGCGCCGCTAATATAGATGATTCATCTAATCTACCAGAGTCAGCCCCAGGTGTCGCATACTGTGTAGGGCGTATACAACACATCCAAGAGAATATCAGCAAAGTTCTCAACCACCAGCCACCACCCCTGTACATCGATGCCGTTCGCAGTGCTTACATGCTTACGCGGGATATTGCCAACATTCAAAAAGCAGTTCATAAAATGCGGCACCACCAAGCTAGGGTATGCCGGCATCAAGACTCCCTTTTGCAGATTATTGGCCCTACATCGAAGGAGTGGATGGACGCAGACGTGGTTCGTCGCAATGTGGGGTTGATAATTGAGGGCTTAGAAGACTTGGAGATTCATGTAATGATGGGTGTTGACGAACTCGACACACACTACAAGACGGGCAGGCTTATTTACCAGACTTGGTAGAAAAACAATACATAGCTATATTTCAAACAATGTATGTACGAAACACAAAGGCATAGTAAATGATATCAGTCGCAGGAGATATGAAAGGTAGATAAGCATGTACATAAGAAGCAAAACAAATAGCAAAGGTAGAGCGTACGACAGCGGGTAGGAGATAGAATGGTATAGTAGCACAAGAAGATGGAGGAATAATAGTACACGGGGGCTACACGAGAGGTACACAAGATGTTTATGAAATGACATGCACATAACCGTCATCAAGAGCGTCGGCAAACGCGGCCTCGGCTGCAGCGCGAGTAGGACTGCGGAAGTATACGGCACCCGGTACACCAACCACGAGGGAGGCCGTATTGGACCTAGAGAGAAAAGCGTCAGAGGGTAATGGGTAAGCGGGGGGAGTTAACATACCAATGGCGGAATACGCCAACGCGACGACCCGCTGTCACGACATACCAACGTGAAGATACATCGTCTGAGACTACTATAAATGTTAAACTAAGGGGTGTGAAAGAAAAAAGAAATACACGCACCAGCAGGTTGAACAGCCTCGTCTTCACTCGCACCAGGAGGGGGCAGACAACCGCGCGCAGCACATTCAGCACACGGACCGTCATCTGTTCATATAGTCAGCAGAGGTGTCATATGAAGGAGAACTGCTTACTAGCAGCTTCTTTGGCCTTTCCTGCGGAGGTGCTACCACTTGCGGGGGCACAAGCACTCGCAGCGAGCGTGCCACCACTAGCTGAATCTCCTCCACCTACAGCAGAAACCTGCGCTGCAACAGTACCGGTCACAAGAGAAGGCACAGGAGGGGGTTCATTGGAAGAAGGTGGTGAGCCGCTGGTGTCCTGGGCCAGTGGGGTCGAGGGTTGTCCGGTGCCAGCGCCAGCAACAGAGGGAGGTGGCTGAGGGGAAGAGACAGGTGGAACGATTCCACTGGTATCGCCAGTAACCTCGGATTCACCCGTCGGACCAACCCGCATCGTAAGCCCTAAGACAAAAATAAGAGTGAGCGTAAGGATATATCAGCCATGATCAAATGGACTTACGAGCCCCAAGCGCGAGGGCGTTAAGAATATCCGCTAGAGTTAGAGCGGCGGAGGCCGGGTCTTCGGCCCCAGCAGCTCGATCTCGGGGAATTTGAGTCATTGTGGGATGGTGCAAGTGTGAAGTCAAGCGAGAGTTTGATGTACAGGGTCTGATGATGAAATTTTTAAAGCACCCGTCGGTGGCTTGATGTAGCCGTCACAAAAAACGCTTTCTATTGGCTCGGGTTATGAGTTAATAAATTTAAGGTTCACGGCTGCTGTCGGCATGTGAGTAAACAAACCTGATTTGGACACATCTCAGGAACCTCTGTTTGTTTTTGGCTTAGTGCAATCTCACCCGATTAACTTTGAATCTTTATCCGTTCCGATGCCCCGTCCGCCCTGGGCAACGCCTGACCAAGAAACTTTCCTCTTCATTCGTTTGGAAGAATACAAAGACGCGCAGAAAAAAGGCTCCTACGCCCATTTCTGGCCTGTACTATACGAAGACTGGGAAAAGGAATTTCCAACGCACGAGAAAATCCTCCCCGGACAAGACCTCACCAGTATCACTGAGGAGGACAGAAAAAGGTTACAGGAGGCAATCAAAGAACGCCGTAATGTATGTTATAATTTGAAATCCTAATTAAACGCATTAGTCACATCCGACCCTAGCAACTTCAAACGTGGTACCGGTGGAAATGTAACAAGCGCGCTCGCACGGCCGAACAAACACAGACTAAATTAGAGAAAGAATTGTTTGCTGCACGTACAAGGATTCCTCACAAATCAGAGGTTTACTCTAAATTATGTTATGACGACAAAATCAAGCCCATTGTCGCAGCAAGGTGTGAGGAGCAAGAAGTCAAATCTAGTGGCCAAAAGTTACGTGTGATCAATGAGGTAACGCGGGAAATGTTCGAGAAGGAGTTACCCGAGGTCAAGGAACAGGTGGACGCCATCCTGTCTGATATCCAGGCCAAGCGAGATGCAGACGCACAGTTGTCCGTATCTCGGACTGCCGCTGAGTATTCACGGTAAGCTCTATTTGTCTCCCAACAATAAACCTTACTTACACATTTTGTCCCCAGCGCTATCCTTGAGTGCCCTGCACTCCTAGGTCGCTTTCTCTCAGCACTTGCAGATAAGACGGGATGGGCGTATACGGTCTTGATGGGGGGACCAGACCCGAACGCTAACGGCGAGATTTGCGTTGCCAGGTAAGCATTTCCACCCGCTTTTGAGAATGTCTTAACTTACCACAGATATCAAGTTTCCATGTAGGAGAGAGTGTCCAAGGACATACCTTTGGACAGGTGCATCAGAACTTTGAAAAAGCGTACATGGAGCTGTATTCAGATTTCCTTCGAAATGTGTTTCGTAGGTCTTCTGTTTTGTGTATGCAATCTTACCAACCTGACTGCTTATTTAGCTTCGGATATTAAATGTGTTCGGAACGTGGATAATGTCTTGAATACCGCCAAGGGAGAAGGGGTTGGAGGTTTGATAAGGGAGAGTCTCAAACCTTGCGACTTATTTTATCGGACGGCCCAGCCACTTCAACGCCTATCGCTCATGCATCACCTCCCGCCAGTCATGCACCGCTACCCCATCCTACGGCCTCTCTTGCACCACTACCGCAACCTATCGTCGTTCATGCACCACACATCGCCCATCCTTCACTGACTAATGCATCACCTCCCGTCGCCTCTTCACCACTAAGTACTGTTATTGATGCATCAGTCACCAACACTGGTGCATTACTGACAGCTGATGCATCAGCTAGCCGTGCTGGTGCATCGCCGTCCCTCCACCTCTCTCCCATCACTCCGCCTCCAGGAATGCCGCCCTTGCTCCTTGGTCCAGACCCGGCTGATGCATCAGCTAGTCGTGCTGGTGCATCACTAACTGCTGGTGCATCGCCGTCCCTCCACCCCTCTCCCATCACTCCACCTCCAGAAGTGCCGCCCTCGCTCCTTAGTTCAGACCCGACCGCCAGCTCGATGTCCACAAGTGGTAATGGTGTATTGGACATTACGGCTGTTGACTTTGGGTCGTTTGACTTCAATTTGTTTGATCCAATGCAGACACCGTCACAGCTCAACTGGCCAACATTACCTGGCTTGACTGGAGAAGTCAACGACCTGCTTTCAGGTCATGGAAGCTTGACTGCAGAGTTGAACGACGGGCTTTGGGGGGAATCAATTCCCAACTTCGATCCCGGGTTTTTTATCCAGCCCCCGAAGCCAACCTTCGATCTCGGTGCCTTCGCATCGTCACCCCACAATAGCCCACGTCACGCTGATCCTGACGACATACCCCTGCGCCTCGATGCCTTACCTATTCCAGCTCCCGAACCCGCTCCTGATCCTGCTTCCGTTTCCGTGCCCGCTCCCGTTCCCGTTCCCGTTCCCACTTCCGCTCACACTCCCATTCTTTCAGTCCCTCCTATGGCTCTCCCGCCACTGGCTGTTTCCCGGTACTCAGGCCGTGCAATCGTCCCGTCAACGCGTGCAAAGAAAATGAACGACATTGGTTCGGTCAAACCTCTAAACAATCCTTCTGATTCTAACAAAGAGAATCATCCCCCCAACACCATCCAAGATCCTCCGTCATGGCTCCTCGCTGCTGAGGCTTACCTTACCACGGACGACTTCGGTGTTGAGTGGAGTGAGTGCATCAAAGCGTGG